>JXCR01145156.1:381988-416251 GCA_002079205.1 Phalaenopsis hybrid cultivar | reverse complement strand
AAATAGAGGACATCTAATAGTTAATCTTTTTCTTCCCTCCCCCAAATTTAAATTTTTAAATATGAAATAATACAGATGGAAAGAAAAACTATAAATATAAATCATGCCTCAATATTTTAGGCATTTTCATCATTCTAAAATTTTTGTAGGTCATTCAAAATTTCTACTTCACCTGGTCTGTAATATTAGGAGCTTTCTACACATATAAATCATTAGAAAAATTTTTGGGTAATGAAATTTAGAAATAAGTATAAAACTAAAACATTAAACAAGCACAATAATTTCTAACACAATTACAATTAAAATGCAAAATAAAAATCACATTACATTACACAATACTACTCAACATCTATTATACTAAACATGCAAATTTAACTACCACACTAACTTTATAACAGAAATTAAAAATCATCCAAGTACAACACAATAATAAAAATAAAAGTCCAAATACACCTAAACATCCATTTCTATTACAAAAGATCACAGAAATAAAAGTATAAATACAAGTACATTAATTACATTCAAATATTAAAATCCCAAGCTATATCTTCGTCGCCTTGATCAGCAGGTGGATCGGGCTGATACTGAGTATATCAGGGGTACACACAGGAAAAGTATCATCAGACTCACCTCTGTAGTGTTGGAACTAAGCTTCGTAAAAAGCTACATCAAAATTTGAATGCCTCCGAAGGTACTCACTATCATAATTATGTCGATGTTCTATACCCCCAATCCTTTCATTTATCAAATCTATGCTCTTCCGCTGCAAGATCAACTCATTCATTAAATCAGTCAGAGTAGGGGAGCTAAAAGGTGGAAGGTTATAACTTGTAGAGGGAACATCTCTACAAGTAGAAGGTTCTTCACTCCTACTTCCAGTTCTACATTTCTCATGGGATTCATAAGTTTTCAAATTGGCTTTACTAATGGGTTTCATAGGATAAACAAATTCTTAATCTCCATCTTCCACTCCAGAATGTTGGCAAAGTGCATAAATAAGGCTAGGATGTCCTAGCCCTTCACTTGTCCTCCAAAAAGTTGGCAAAGTGCATAAATAAGGTCAGGATATCCTAGACCTCCACTTGTTTCACTCATAGAAAGTTGGCAAAGTGCATAAATAAGACCAGGATGTCCTAGACCTCCACTTGTTTCACTCCTTGCCGTAGTCAATATATTCTTAAAAATAATTCTCCCCACATTTATAGTTCTATTATTCTGAATACAGAAATTCAGAATAACTATATCTCTAGTTACTTCACTATGGTGATAAGTCGGTAACAGAGTAGAGGAAATAAAGTAGTGCCACGCCTTAGAGGTTGCATTCAGCATGGAAGCAGCAAAATTTACCCGTTCCCGTTCAAGAAATGAAATAGTGTCACGCCTTAGAGGTGGCATTCATCATGGAAGCAGAAAAATTTACCTGTTCTCGCTGTATCTTCCACGTTCCTTTCCCATCAGTGAGAAAGTTGATCACATCATTCAGGGGGCCTTCCATTCTACTAAAGGATTCATAGTGGCAGCTATAAGAGTCTGGGACTTTGTCAAAGGTGTTGATGCGGGCGGCAGTAAATTCAACAGGAAATCCATGCACTTGAACGATTCCATCTTCAGAATAGATTACATTGGTGTAGAACTCATTCACAACATTTACATCAGCTTTATTAGTGGTGTAACAAAAGTTTTCCCACCTTTGCTCGACAATAACTCGTTCAATTTCTCCACCCAGACTCTCAAAAACTCGATCTTGTATACACTTCTTTCCTTTAAATACTGAAGTAAATATTGTTTGAGCCATCGCATTGATGAAGCGAGACTCGTCAAAATCAATCCGTCTCTTTTGTCGTGAAGCCATTTCAATCTAATCAAATTAAAAAAAATTCCAAAATATACTTCAAATATGCAAATAATGGCTTCCAATAGTAATTATAGGAGTTCAACACTAAGTTCCATGAATTTCTTCCCAATATTTTCTTCACATTCTCAAAATTTTGGATCTCCTCAATGTAGAAGAAATCCATGGTGAAAATCAAGTATTTTTAACTTGGAGTGAAGCTCTTACCTATATATGATCAAATCCGATGTCGAAAAGCCTTGAAATTGCCTCCCAATCTAAGACCTCTCAAGCCCTAGGTCAAAAATTGTGTTTTTAGGAGGAAGGGGATGATGAATAGTGACGCTTGACTGGTCAAAATCAAGATTAAAGGTGTTTTTTTGCGAGCTCGCCGTCGGCAGGGTGGATGGCGCTGTCGACACGCTCTATTGGAATTAAATCCTAAGTCTCGGGAAAAATCCGTCGTCGATGGTGCCAAGGGCGCCGTCGGAGGGCTCTATTGATTTTGGCCAAATCCCAAATTTTTGTGATTTCAATCAATTTCAAGCCTTAACGACATCCGTTTAATCGTTATAGACATAATTTTAAGTGAATAAATGATGTACTTAGCACAAATAAACTTTCACAGCACAAAACATTACATTTATATATAAATTTCAAGGGGTACAATATACGTTACTTAACACACCTAAGTTTGGTATTTTCTCAACCTAAATACATTAATTCAGCATCGCAATCCAAGCCACAACACTCAAAATGCTGAAAACAAAACATCCTATGCTTAGTCTCAACTATACAGATATCTAAAAGCATAATTCTAAAGCAAAGCAAACACAAAGTTCAAATCAAATTACATTGATAGACAAATAGGTAGTATTCTAAATCTACTATTCTTCAGATTCAGTACTAGATTCTTCTCTGAGATCACCCATTGATTGCACATAAATGAAGAGGTTGTTGAAGGGTCGGAATGGAAATTCTTCAGTAGAATCCTCCTCTATCAATTTCATCCTCCTCAAAAGCCGTATCAAACTATCTTCTAAATGTTCAGAATGATCAAAATGTTCTTTCATCCTCCAGTCTAGATGATCGAAGAAATCAGAGATATTATTAATTGCATTCATGACATTTTGTACCTCATTCTCCAATTTCTTGATTCTGCGAAGGATCACCAGAGTTTTCTCAGGGACTAAGGGTTTGAACTGGCAGTGAATTCTGAGATGCTTGATCTACTATAATGGCCATGTCATTTTCATCTTCAAAAATTGGGAATCTCTTAGTTGGGTCCAAAGGAGCAGTGAATTCTGAGATGATTGATCTACTATAATGGCCATGTCATTTTCATCTTCAAAAGCTAGTACTATAATTGCCATGTCATTTTCATCTTCAAAAACTGAGAATCTCTCAGTTGGATCCAAAGCCTTCCAAGGTAGCAGTACCTTTTCCCAATTTTTATTGATCAACTATCATGATATCTGGAACTGAGGGTTTGAACTGGCAGTGAATTCTGAGATGCTTGATCTACTATAATGGCCATGTCATTTTCATCTTCAAAAATTGGGAATCTCTTAGTTGGGTCCAAAGGAGCAGTGAATTCTGAGATGATTGATCTACTATAATGGCCATGTCATTTTCATCTTCAAAAGCTAGGAATCTCTCAGTTGGGTCCAAAGGCTTCCAAGGTAGAAGTACCTTTTCCCAATTTTCATAGGACACTTGAAACTGACCGTAAAGTGAGAAAATTGTGGAAGGGTGTCCAAGCCCATAAGTTGATCCATGAACGATCTGCCCAAAATTGACTTCACAATTATTGATCCAACATTGATTGGCAGTCCCCTTTGGATACAATAATTCAAAATAGTACTTTCTTTAGATACTTTACTGATCTTCATTGTCGGTAATAGTTTTGCAGAAACGAAAAAGTGTCAGTGTTTCGAAACGGGATTTAAGAGAGTTGCAGAAAAACTAACATACCCGTTCTCTCTCATTTCCCAGTCGTCAGTTTCGTCCGTTAAATATTGGTAAATTTCATACCTAGTTTCTTGTTGGGACGAAATTGGAATAGTGGCGGACAGGAATGTTCTCAATCATGTATAATTCATTGATCCATGCAGGAGTGAAAGTGATCCATCTACCTCGCACAAAAACAACTCCCTGGTTGATTCCATGTAAATTTGCATAAATTTCTTTTATCACGGGAACAACCACAGCAGCGGTAGTGTAGCACAACACTTCCCATCTTCACTGCACTATCTTCTCTTCAATTGCCGTCAAGGGATTATTCAATCTGCGATTTACGAATCCTCATTCTTTGATCAATTTTTTCTTCATGAGTAACTTGTTGAAGATTTGTTGTGCTTCCGCACTAATAAACTTTCGTTGATTGAAAACTCGCATTCTGGGATTATCACGGAAATTGGATGCCATAGGAATGAAATTGGAGTTTCACTTCATTTTTGGGGCAAAATATGAACTAAGAATCAAATTTTGGAGTTTAAAAGGGTAACTCCAGCCCAAAAATCACCAAAAACCGCCATTCAAACCCAAGAAACCGCCATCTCGCCGGTCTCGCCGACGGCGAGGTCGAGGGCACCGTCGGCGAGCCTCTATATTTATTTTGCCTTGACTCTCGAGAAAAATTTACTGTCGGCGACGTCGAAGGCGTCGTTGGTGCCCAAGGCAAAAATTGCACAATTTCGCTTTGGTCTGAATGCATTCCATTTTTTCTTGATGGATCCAATTTTTTTGATGATTCAAGGGTAAATAAGAGTACTAGAGCTTAATACTACCATAAAATAATGATAATTTCAAATAAAAACTACTATAAAAGCAATAAAAGTAAAGATAAATATGGGTTGCCTCCCATAAAGCGCTTGGTTTAACATCTTCAACCAGACCTATTCAGGTGTCATTCAGGGTTACTGATCATTAAAACCTCTTTAAAATTTAGTCTTTTACCCTCAAAATATAGTTTTAATCTGAGTCCATTTACTTTAAATTTATTTCCAATTTTCTGATCTTCAATCTCAACAGCTCCATAAGTATAAACTTGAGTCACAGTAAAGAGTCCTAACCAACGAGACTTCAATTTCCCAAGGAATAACTTCAGCCCAGTGTTGTAAAGCAAAACTTCTTGTCCCGGTTCAAAGTTCTTCCGATCATGTCATAACTTTAATTTTTCCTTATAAATTCCATCGTTAGCATAAGATTCATTTCTTATATCTTCCAATTCATTTAATTGTAACAATTTCTTCTTACTAGCATCTTTCAAATTATAATTGAATTCTGTAATCGCTCAAAATGCTTTATGCTCCAATTTTACTGGTAAGTGACAAGTATTTTAAAAAATCAGTCTGTAAGGAGTCATTCTAATAGGAGTTTTATAAGCAATCCTGTAAGCCCATAATGTGGTATCCAATGGACCAATCTATTCTACTAGGATTTACAGTCTTTTCAAGTATTTGTTTAATCTCTCTATTAGAAACTTTAACTAACTCGCTGGTTTGCAAATGATATGCAGTAGAGATTCTATGAATGATATTAAATTTTTCTGTCAATCTCTAAATATATTTATTCCTAAAATGGGATCCTCCATCAGTGATAATCATTCTAGGCATGTCCATATCTAATGGGATCCTCCATCAGTAATAATCATCCTAGGCATTCCGTATCTAGTAAAATATTTTTCATTAACCTCCGTCAGTGATAATCATTCTAGGCATTCCGTATCTAGTGAAAATATTTTTTATTAAAAATCTCGAACACTTTTAGCGTCACAACGAGGTAAATCTTGTGCTTCAATCCACTTTGAAACATAGTCTACCGCAACTAATATGTATAAGTTCCCATATGAAGGGTTTAGCGCCACCAGCGAGGTAAAGCTTGTGCTTCAATCCACTTAGAGACGTAGTCTACTGCAATTAATATATACAAGTTCCGAGGGTAAATCTTGTGCTTCAATCCACTTAGAAACGTAGTCTACTGCAATTAATATATATAAGTTCTCTTGTGCTTCAATCCCACTTAGAAACATAGTCTACTGCAATTAATATATATAAGTTTTCAAATGAAGGAATAAATGGTTCCATAGAAACGTAGTCTACTGTAATTAATATATATAAGTTCCCAAATGAAGGAATAAATGATCCCATAAAATCTAATCCCCAAACTTCAAAGATCTCAACTTCTAATATGAAATTTGGAGGCATTTCATTCCTCTCGGATATATTGCCTACACGTTGACATCGATCACAAGTTTTTATGTATCTATAAACATCTCTAAAGATAGTAGACCAATAAAATCCAGCTTGTAAAATTTTATAAGCAGTTTTATCAATCTCAAAATGTCCTCCAAATTCAGAATCATGACATTTCTGAATGATTTGCTCAATTTCTTCATAAGGTACCACATCTTCTCATAATAAGATCCTTACATTGTTTATATAAATAAGGCTTATCCCAAAAATATGCTTTCACATCATGAATAAATTTTCTTTGTTGTTGTAGTGTCAGCATAACTGGCAAAATATCTCTTACAAAATAATTAACAATATCAGCATACCATGGTATTTTCCACTCATAATATTATACAATTGTTCATCAGGAAAATTGTTTGTAATTTCATTATTAGTGTCAGATAATTTATGATTGTCTAATATTGAATAATCAGCAATTTGATTATCAGTTCCCTTTCTATCAATAACCACAAAATCAAATTCTTGCATCAATCAGCAATTTGATTATCAATTCTCTTTCTATCAATAACCACAAGATCAAATTCTTGCATCAAATGTATCCATCTAATCAACCTTGGTTTGGCATCCTTCTTTTACATTAGATATTTAATAGCAGAGTGATCAGTGTGCACAACACATTTAGCTCCAATTAAATAAGATCTAAATTTATCCAAAGCATAAACAATGGTCAGTAATTTTTCAGTAACAATATAGTTAATTTGAGCATCATTAAGAGTTTTACTAGCGTAGTATATAAATTTAAAAATCTTTTTGTATCTTTATCCAAGAACAACTCCAATAGCATAATCACTAGCATCACACATCAGCTCAAATGGTTTCCNCATGTCCAAGAAAACTCCTAACCTCTCTTACATTAGTAGGATGTGTTAGTTTAGATATAACTTAAATTTTTGTAGGGTCTGCTTCCATACCATCTTTAGAAATTTTATGCCCTAATACAATTCCTCCTGTAACCATAAATTGACATTTCTCCCAATTCAGAACTAAATTGGTTCTTTCTCATATCTCCAAAACTTTTTCAAGATAATTTAAGTATGTGTCAAATGATGTTCCAAATATAGAGAAATCATCTATAAATACTTCCAATCCATCATCAATTAACTTACTAAATATAAACATCATACATCTCTGGAATGTTGCAGGTGCATTACATAATCCAAAAGGCATTCTTTGAAAATCAAAAGTTCTGAAAGGACTAGTAAATGTTGTCTTTTCTTGATCCTCAGGAGCAATAGGAATTTGATGGTAACTAAAGGACTAGTAAATGTTGTCTTTTCTTGATCCTCAGGAGCAATAGAAATTTGATGGTAACTGGTGGACTAGTAAATGTTGTCTTTTCTTGATCCTCAAGAGCAATAGGAATTTGATGGTAACCGGTGTATCCATCTAAAAAATAAAAATATTTGTGCCCAGCAGGTCTATCTACTATTTGATCTAAAAAGGGTAAAGGGAAGTGATCCTTCCTGGTGGTAGTGTTTAATTTTCTATAATCAATGCAAATACGCCACCCAGTAACTTGTCTGATAGGTATTAATTCATTATTTTCTTTTATTTAAACAGTCACTCCTCCTTTCTTAAGAACACAACTTGTCTGATAGGTATTAATTGATTATTTTATTTTGTTTCAACAGTCACTCCTTTCTTAGGAACACAATGAATATAACTTACTCATGCACTATCTGAAATAGGATATATAATTCCAGTGTCTAACCATTTCAAAATTTATTTATTCTCTTGTGCTTCAGCAGTCACCCCTCCTTTCTTAGGAACACAATGAATTGGACTTGCTGTATTAATTCATTATTTTCTTTTGTTTCAACAGTCACTCCTTTCTTAGGAACACAATGAATTGGACTTACCTTTATTTTCTTTTGTTTCAACAGTCATTCCTCCTTTTTTAGGAACACAATGAATTGGACTTACCCACCACTATCTATGAAATAGGATATATAATTTCAGTGTCTAACCATTTCAAAATTTCCTTCTTAACTACTTCTTCCATCAAGGGATATATAATTTCAGTGTCCAACCATTTCAAAATTTCATTCTTGACTACTTCTTTCATCATTGAGTTTAATCTCCTTTGTGGATCAACTCTTGGTTTATATTGTTCATCTAATATAATTCCCATTGGGTTTAATCTCCTTTGTGGATCAATTCTTGGTTTATATTGTTCATCCAGTATAATTCTGGCATACAGATCGAAGGACTGATTCCCTTAATATCAGCTAAGGTCCAACCAAAAGCTTTCTTACATCTTTTCGATGTATCTAACAGTCTTTGCTCTTGCACATCATTTAATTCTGAAGATATAATAACATGTAATGTAGATGAATCTCCGAGAAACACGTACTTCAAGTGGCTAGGAAATAATTTCAACTCAAGTTCAGGTGGTTTTATAATTGACGGAAATAGATTCTTATCAGTATTTTCTGAAATATCCAACATATCAAATCTTTCCTGAACATAATCTAATTCTTCATTTTCTAATTCGTCCAGAATAATTTCATCACTCTATTCAATTTATTATTTCTCTTCAAAATGTTCTTTGAAATGTTCCTTCAATACATGTTCACTAATTTCCATGCGAAATCATTCATTGTCTCTTTCAACAGCAGGATATTTCATAGATTTCACAATGTTAAAAGTCACTTCTTGATCGTTAACTCTCATAGTTAATTCTCCTTTTTGAACATCTATCATAACTTTTCCAGTAGCTAAAAATGATCTCCCTAAAATAATAGGTATTTCCTTATCTTCCTCCATATATAAAATAATGAAATCCACAGGAAAGATAAATTTATCGACTTTTACTAACACATCTTTTATAACTCCCTTAGGATATGTAACTAAACCATANGTTGCTTCAATCTTTGAGGAAACGGTGGTGGAGGTTTCTCCATAGTAATTTTCATTGGTGTAAATGGATACTTTGAATCTGGGTACTCATGATACTTTTCTTTTTCAGTATCCACTTTCTCTTTTTTAATTTCTGTTTCTTTTTGCTCTCTTGTCTCCAATTCTTTTCCACTTCATAATTTATTGCTTTGATCTATTCTTTTCCTTGATCTTTAGGATTTGGTTCCACAATACTCGGAAAATTTCTCAATGTTCGGTTGCTAAGTGCAGTAGCGATATGCCGTAATTGGTTTTCAATATTCTTAATAGCAGTTCCTTGATGTTGTAATTGATTTCCTTGAATCTATCACAGTACTAGGAAAAGTTCCTAATGTTCGGTTACTAAGCACAGTAGTGATATGCCCTAATTGTAATATTCTTAATAGCAGCTCCTTGATTTTGTAATTGATTTCCTTGAATTTGTAATTGATTTCCTTGATTCTAAGAAAAAGTTCCTAATGTTCGGTTACTAAGCGCAGTAGCGATATGTCCCAATTGGTTTTCAATGTTAATAGCAGTTCCTTGATTTTGTAATTGATTTCCTTGAATTTGTAATTGATTTCTTTGATTTTGTAATTATTGACCCATGTTTAATATCAGCTCTTCCATAGACAACTTCCTCTCTTTAATTTGAGTGTTATTGTTAAATCCTGGAAGATAAGAAGGTCTATAGTTTACATTTCCTTGGTTGGATGAATTTCCTAATGGGTTCACTGGGTTGTTTGCCCATTGTTGATTTGTAGAAGAATTGTTATTTCAATTAAAATTTGGATGATTCTTTCAACCTGGGTTATAATAGTTCAAATAAGGGTTGTTGGGTCTATTAATAGCGNTTTAAAGTCTCATATGAAGGTTGAACATCCACAAATTTCCCAGATGAATTATCTTCCATCATAAGAGGTGTTGAAGAATAATTCATCCCATAATAATATAATTTCTTTGATATTGTAGTAATCTGCGAAGCTAACATAGATATTTCAGAATCATGGATACTAGCTACTCTTTTAGGATTTACCCGCTCAGAGGGCCATTGAAAATTGTCATGGATACTAGCTACTCTTTTAGGATTTACCCATTCAGAGGGTCATTGAAAATTGTTGGTCATGGATACTAGCTACTCTTTTAGG
Organism: Phalaenopsis hybrid cultivar; assembly: GCA_002079205.1. Taxonomy (NCBI): domain Eukaryota; kingdom Viridiplantae; phylum Streptophyta; class Magnoliopsida; order Asparagales; family Orchidaceae; genus Phalaenopsis; species Phalaenopsis hybrid cultivar. The sequence continues at coordinate 406,139 of JXCR01145156.1, read as the reverse complement.
ATTTACCCGTTCAGAGGGCCATTGAAAATTTTTGGTAGTCATCTCTTCTATTACCGAATAAGCCTCATCAAAAGGTTTTGACATTAAAGAACCACCAGCCGCAACATCTATAATCGATCTAAGAGATCCCACTAATCTATTATAAAAAGTTTGAATTATAACCAATCTGATAACGAATGATGAGGGCACTTCCTAAGAAGATCTTTAAATCTCTCCCAAGCTTCGTATATTGACTCTTCATTAATCTGACAGAACGATGTTATGTCATTTTTAAGTTTAGCAGTTTTGGATGGAGGTAAAAATTTGGATAGAAATTTCTGTGAAAGTTCTCCCCAAGTTCTAATAGATCCAGGTGCTAACGAATTTAACCACATCTTAGCCTTATCCCTCAGTGAAAAAGGAAAAATTCTAAGTCTAACTGCATCGTTTGAAACCCTGTCATATTTAAAAGTAGCACGCAGTTCTAAAAGAACTAGCAAGGTGTAAATTAGGATCTTCATTTGGTGTACCGCCGAATTGATTATTTGTACAATTTTGATAATAGCAGTTTTAAGCTCAAATGAATTAGCAGCTACATCAGGATTTTGGATAGATAACTGAATTTCATCTGCCGTAGGATTTGCATAGTCTCTTAAGGGTCTTGGTTCGGATCTTCATTTGGTGTACCTCCGAATTGATTGTTTTGTACCATTTGGATAATAGCGCGATGTGTAAATTAGGATCTTCATTTGGTGTACCTCCGAATTGATTATTTTGTACCATTTAGATAATAGCAAGTCAAATGAATTAGCAGCTACATCAGGATTTTGGATAGATAAGTGAATTTCATCTACTATAGGACCAAATTGTGGATTTTAGTTTGTCACTCTAAAATCTCTAATTCCACTCCCGATAATATTATTTCCCTATTTATTTGCACCCAACTTCCAAGGGCTTTGACCTCCCTGAATCTTGGATGTAATCTTCACTTTAGTTGAAAAACTCAACATATTTTAACATATCAATTGGCCAGATTGAAAGTAAATTAAGATCTAAGTGAAAAGATCATCACAATTTCTTAAACATTTTCATGGCTTCACCAATTCAAATAACATTTCATAAATCTCAAGACAAGGAGAAAGACAGAGAAAACTACTCAGATCTCATGGTGAAAACACAACAAAACTAGAAATTCATATATAAAACCAAAGTTGTACAAACTACAACAATAAATAAACTTATCTCTAATTTCTCCCCAAGAAAACTGCTCGAAGTTCCTATGAATCTCTTCCTTTCCTTATAGCACACAGAATTCCCCTTCGAAGCAGCAAGGAGGAAGAAATATCTCACTTTCCCTCCACTCCTACAATCTCTCAAAGAATTCCTCACAATTTTTACACTCTAGCAAACACTAATGGAACCTTTCTAACCTCCAGGAACTCTAGAGTCTTCTCAATTTTTGGCCAAAATCTTCTTTTAAAGTTGTGGATGAACTTTTCCAAGAGTTGCCTATGCATCCCTTCAAAATTTATCCTTATCCAAAGCGTGATTGTTCAAAATAGCTGAGCTCATCGTCGACGACCTCGAGAGTGTTGTCGGCGAACCTTCTTAATGAATTAATTCTGGAGTCTAGGGAAAATCTCGTCGTCGGTGGGGTCGATGGCGTCGTCGGCGCCCTAGTTCAATTCTTCACATTTTTGTCCTTTTTACTCCAAATTTGCTCCTTTTTGCATCTTTTTGCTCCAATGACCCTAGTTCATCATTCCTGCAACAAAACATCAAAAATATCTTTCTTTAAAGTGCAATATCATCAAAAATAGTATAAAATAAGTATGAAAATCTCAACATATTTTCCTTTGATCATCACCCTCAATCGCCAAAGGAGAGATGGGGAGGAGGAAGTCGGGAAAATGATGTAAATTTGTCAGTTTATGCGACTTAACACAGAATTCAGAGTGGCACCTAGGCACCATGATTGTGATGCTATGGACTTACTCCTTTCTGGGGTCATGGCTCCAGTTCTAGATTAGGCCCTATTTTGATTCAAGCCTTTAGCTTTAGTGCCCAAGCCCTATATTTGGTTCTGGTCATTGCATTAGTAATATTTACTCCTTCTCAAGTATTAATTTATAGAAAATAAGTTCAAACATTGAATCGTAAATAAGTGATAAATGAGGATAACTCATTTCCCTTCTCATTACATCTCCTTTCCTTACTTTAATTTTTTAACGGAATCACCACACTTATATATTGGGTGAGTTCCAAAACTTTTGTAGGGCTTACCCCATGGACAAGATTACCCCTATTATATTGACTCATGTGTTACCAACTTTAGACATCACCTCATCCCTAATTTAAGTAGAATCTACCTAAATATAGATGGTGTAAGATCATCCTCATGTTACTCGTCAAGTTGGTTTATGGAATCTACTTAATGAAAATAAGGTCAAATAAAGGAAGTAACAGAATTTAGATGGACCCGTCCTAAGACTAAATTCAACATGACTCTGAATAGACCTATGCTCAGTTAAGAACTAAGTTAATGAGAATAATGATGATTCTACTACTTCCAACAACCACACTAAAATTCAGTCATAACAAGAATACTAAGGAGTTGTTATCTCACATCACACACACAAACACAAATATACACACAATATTCAAATCCTAACAAACCCTAAAACATCTCAGAAAGTACAATTACACCAAACAACATGGGTTGTCTCCCAAGAAGCGCTTAGTTTAACGTCCTTAGCAATTTCAGATATTACTTGAGATAATCTAACATCAAAATCTCATTCAAAAGCAGTCTTTCCCCTCCTAAGTAGGGTTTAAATCTTTGTCCATTAACTTTAAAATCTCTTCAACTTTTAGGATCTTTTATATCAGTGGCTCCAGAAGGATAAACTTTTACCACAATAAATGGTGCTGACCACCTGAACTTAAGTTTTTCTAAAAATAATTTTAATCAAGAATTAAAAGAAAAACTTTCTGTCCAGGCTCAAAATCCTTCGTAAGAATCTTTTGATCATGCAATTTTTTTCATTTTCTCTTTATAGATCCTAAAATTTCATAAGATTCTTACCTAATTTCCTTAAATTCACTTAACTTTAGTAATCTCTTATCCTTAGCTTCTGTCACATTATAATTAAATTCTCTTATTGCCCAATAATCTTTATGTTCCAATTCTACTGGTAAGTGACAAAATTTTTCAAATATAAGCTATATGATGACATACCTATTGGTGTCTTATATGTAGTTTGTAGGTCCATAATGTGTCAGCTAGCTTCAGAGACCAATCCTTCCTATTACGTTTGACAGTATTTTCTAAGATCCTCTTAATCTCTCGATTAAACACTTCAGCTAGACCACTATTCTGAGTATGGTATGTTGTGGAAAACTGATGTTTAATTCCATACTTAGAAATTAAATTCTCAATTTTTTTTATTTATGAAGTGACTCCCTCTTTCACTAATGATCACCCTAGGCATCTCGATTGTGCTAAAGATTTTTTTCCTTAAAAATTTAGTAACACTTAGAGCATCACATTTCAATAGAACCACTGCCTCAACCCAATTTGAGACATAATCCATAACTAATAGAATGTATAAATTACCAAATAAAGGTATGAAAGGTAACATAAAATCTAAACCCCAACATTGAACATTTTAATTTCTAAATTGAAATTCAAGGGTATTTCATCATGCTTTGAAATATTACCCTCTTTGGCAATGATCACAAGATTTAATATATATATATATATATTCACCTCCTTGAATAAAGTAGGCCAACAAAATCCAGATTGCAAAATCTTAGAAGCATTTCTATAAACTCTAAAATGTCCTTCACATTTAGAATCATGATACTTTTGAATAGTTTTATAAGTTTATTCTATAAGTATACTCCTTATCACCTGATCCTTGTATATTTTATACAAGTATGGTTCATCCTACAAATCTAACTTCATGGAAAATTTTCTTTCTTTGATGGTATGAGAGACCATAGGGTATAATATTGCTAACTATATAGTTAGCTATGTCAACGTATCATAGAATCAATAGCCAATAACTGTTCATTAAGAAAATTCTCTTTAATATCTTCTTCAAAAGCACAATAATTTTCATGAATAAGTCTTGATGAATGATCTGCAATTTGATTTTCATATCATTTTTCAAACTACTATTTCAATATTGAATTCTTGGATTAAAACAACCCATCTGATTAACCTAGGCTTGGTGTCCTTTTTAGTCATTAGATATTGAATAGAAGAATGATCAATATGAACTGTGCATTTTGTTCCAATCAGATAAAATCTAAATTTATCAAAGGTGCATATTATCGTCAAAAACACCTTTTCAGTAGTAGTGTAATTAATTTGAGCTTCATTCAGACTTTTACTAGAATAGTATATAGCCTTAATGACTTTGTCATATCTCTATCCTAAAATTGCTTCGACATCATAGTCACTTGCATTACACATTTATTCAAAATTATTTCCCTCATTCAAGTGACATAATAATAGATGTTGTCATTTCTCTTTTAGAGTGTTAAAGGCTTTGAAACATTCTTGGTAGAAATTAAATATGATGTATTTTTACAAAATGGCACATAGGTATAGCAATTGTAAAAAAAATCTCTTATATATCATCTGTAAAATCTAGCATGTTCGAGAAAACTTTAAGCTCCCCTCACATTAGTGGGTGGTGGTAGTTTTTCAATTACTTGCACTTTAGTTGGGTCTACTTCTATCCCTTTCTTAGATATTTTGTGCCATAAAATAATTTTTCTAAAGACCATAAATTGACATTTCTCCCAATTGAGAAGAATATTAGTCTCTTCATAGTGTTTAAGACCTTTGGAAGATGATCCAGACATGAGTTAAAAGTGGGGGAAAACACTGAGAAATCATCCATGAAAACTTATATTTTTCTCAATTAGGTCACTAAAAATTGACTTAATACAATGTTGAAATGTTGTTGGCGTGTTACATAACCCAAAGAGCATTCTTTAAAAGGCAAATGTCCCATAAGGACTTATGACGGTTTTTGTATCTTGATTCTCTAGGGCTATTGGCATTTGATGATACCCAAATATTCATATAAGAACCAAAGTATGGATGGTCAACTAACATGTCCAACATCTGATCCAGATAAGGTAGAGGAAAGTAATCTTTCTTATTGTCTAAATTCAATTTAAGATATTAGATATTAAAGACATTGGCTTCACTGTTGACCTTACTTTTAGTTGAGGTTTAGTCTTTCCTCTTTATTAGCCTAAAGTCTAGCCTTAGGACTTTTATTTTGACTATCTCTAGAGGACTAGAAAATGAAGCCTCACCATTAGAAATTCTAAACTCTTCTTTGCTCAACTTGAAGTTCCACATATTAGTCCTAACCTCTAGTACTTAGTAGGTGGCTCAAGGAGAGTCCCATTGGATCACTTGGCCTTAGCGTTAACCCTGGGTGTTGTGGCCTTGGTTGGTCTCACACAAAAACTTACAAATCACATTTCCACTCACAACTTGAAACCCAAACCTACTTAACTTTGATCCCCTAACCCTTACTCATGTGGATGGTCCCCTAGACCCACTAGCCCTAGGCTAGGGTCTAGCTACGACCAGTACATGGAGGACCCAAAGTAGGGAATTTTATCGGTCCATGGCTTAAGTAGGGTGACTGACACCCCAATTTTACCAAAATACCCAACTTAGCCTTTTGCCCCCAAATCTACCCAAATTACCAAACTACCCTTGAAACCCCAATTTTGACCAAAATTCCCAAATTATCCAAAATACTCAAATTTGCTAAAAAATTATTTCAAACCATTTGAAACAACCCAAAGTGCCCAAAACACTCCAAAATTTTTAAAACTACCAAAATATCCCTAATTTAGCAAAAATTATCAAAATACCCTTGGTGACCCAAATTGTCCCAAAACCTTCAAAATCACTTAAAATGTTCCCAAAATCAATTTGAACTACTTCATTGATCTCAATTTGACCAATTTGTTCAATTTTGACCAAAAGCCCCAAATTATCTTTAAAGACTTGCCCTAATTCACCCCCAATGTCCACCAATTTGATCCCAATCTTCCCTAATTTCAATTCTAAAGTCAAATTCATCATGTCCAAGCTTGATTGAAACTAAATCCAAGCCCAGTTGACTCACAATTGAATCATATTTCAACTCAAAGAAAAAAGCCCCAATTTGACCCAAAACCAAAATCTCACTCAATTGAAACCCCAAATTTATCCAATTGCCCTAATTTTGTACCATAAACTCCTCATAGAATTTTCTCATATCAAATTGAACCCTCAATTGGCCTTGGTCAAGCCTTAATTTCACTCAAGATCAACCTGGAACAAAACCCCCAATTTTGCCCCAAAGTAGCCTTATCCATAAATGCAACCAAATTGAACTGCATAACCTCAAAATTTCCACTCAATTTATATCTAAAACTCTTCATTACAATTATTAGTACCAATTCAAACCATCAATTGGGCCATAACCAAACTCTAGCCCAACTCAAACCCAAGTCTAACCCAACATCCCCAAAATTGACCAAATGTCCAGATTTAACCAATTAAACCTCCAATTCAATTCAAAATCACTTCAAACCTTCTCTATATTCCTTGTGACAGTCATCTACACCATTTTGATAATTAAATTGAGCTCAATGTCATGGCTAGCCCAACATAACATTGAGCTCAATTTAATTATCAAAATGGTGTAGATGACTGTCACAAGGAATATAGTGAAGGTTTGAAGTGATTTTGCACCAAAGTTGACCAAACTAAGCCAATTTGATCAAACCAAAGCCACTACATCCACCATTTGGACTCTAGTGACCAGGCTAGACCCACCTAGCCCACCCTACATGAGATATTAACCAATGTTCCCTTGATTTAGAGGATTTCATCCCATTTTGTTTCTAAACCAAATTATCTTTACCATCATCACTAACCACTAGTGGTTAACCATCATTAACCCTCCCACTGGCTCACCTGGCTACCTGACCGCCTCCTCTGCCATGGTCGGCCGGCCTAGCGACCAGAAAACCCCAAAACTGAGAGCCACCCCCCTCAAATTTAAACCCAATATACCCATCAAAGCTGTTCAACCCTGATTGGTTGTTAGCACTCTGCAGCTCTCCACCTCAGCTCCATATTGCACTTGAATTGAAGCCCTGAGCTCCACCCATTCCCCCTCTATTTAAGCCACCTCCTCCATGGCCAAAATATGAGTTAACCAATTTTCTTGGGAAAACTCTGCCAAATTTGTTCCTGGAGCTCCTCCAAAACTCCTCAAGCTCATTGCAATTATCTCCTACCCATTTCCCCAACTATCGGAGCTCAATTTTTTAGCTCAAAATCAAGAGAATTTTTGGCCATCCTCAAAAATCCCCCAAACTCTAAATTGAACTACTCTTGAGCTTCCCAGAGCAAGAGAAGAGGATCCCCACTTAAATCCCTCTTTGTTGAGCTCTCTAAACCACTCATAGACCAAGGTTGTACCCCATTTCATTGAACTTGTACTTACAGCTTACAACACTCATAAACACAAGCTTCAATGGAAAACAACACATCCAGAATGTTTGTGGGACTCCATTGAAGCTTCCACAAGCATTTGATTGAGTCCTCCCCTCTCAAACAAAGATATAGACCATTAACCAAGGTTGTACCAATTGAAAAGTGAAGTTTAATTTCATAGCATTGTAACCATATGGATTTGTTCGTCTTGAGTAGATGAAGGTGTAGGAATAAAGCCCATGTAATTTGGTTGAGAATCGAGCAAGCTATTAGGTATAGAAGTTGTGCGGTTCATGAGTTCTGGCCATCGGGGATGATGATGGAGAGTTATTTGATCGCATGTGTATCGGATGGACGGACGAGATCATGACGGATGAGTTCCTTATGTGTGAACAACAAGCCAAGTCAGCGCTGACTCAGATGGTGGTGCCAAACCAGAAGACGCCACATGAACTTCGGAGGAGACAAGGTTGCGCTGGCGCCGCATGGTTTATAAAAACAGGGATCTATTGAATTAAATAAATCCTAGAACTTCAAAAATCCATAACTTCTCTTAAAAAAATCATAAAAATAAAATAAAAATATTCACTTGCTCAGTGAGTAGAGGAGAATAATGTGGACTAAAATAAAAATTATTTGTTGAGTCTTTGATTTTTAATTAATTAAATTCTCCCTGTGATATTTTAATTCATTAGGATTAAATGTTGCTCATCATGGCATGAAATTTTTATGGTTTGTTCCTCATGACAAAGGAGATGTTCTCTGATTTTTCCAATGTCAGAGAGCATCTCTATGCTTGTAACCTTAATTTTCAAGCTTTGATGATTATTTTAAATTAAATTAATTATATAAATTAAATAACACTTAAAAAATTATGAGATAAATTTTAGTAGATTTACTGTGGTCAGAGAAGCCTAAGAAAAATATCATGATGGTCTGAATAGTCTTGTACATTTCTATAGTTAATTAAATGTTCATATCTTGAGTTAATTTATTTAAATTACTTGTTAATTCGAAATTGATAAAATCAATTCCATATTTTATAGAAAAATCATGTTTATTCAATGAAAAAAAATTGAAGTTTATTTGATTAAGTTTGAGTACTAAAGTTGATTTTATAAGAAAAATTGTTTGTTTGTACAAAAACAATAATATTAAATTAAATACATCTAGGAAAATTTTGAAATGTAGTTTTTTGAGTTTCTTGTTATTAGGGGCACTTAGGAAAAATAAAAAATTATTTTTGAGAAAATATTTCATTTTTGAGCTACATTTTAAATTAAAAATAATAAAAAATTATTAAAAATTTCAAAAACACAAAAAGTGTTTCAAAATGTGTCTAATGGTTTCCTGACGACTTGAGACTCATTAAAATATTTTCCCAATTTTTCTAAGTTAAAAACAAATTTTTAAAGGCCTAAAATGTATTTTTCTTTTAAATAATTATAATAAATAAATTAAAATCATAAAAATATAAAATTTATTTCTCTGTGTTCTCTGGACATAGAGAGGTTTAATAAAAATATAAAAATAATTTTTGGTAATTAAAACATATTTTAATTTAATTAAATCACTAAAAAATCAATAAATAATTATAAAATTAAATTGCAATTTAATTCAGAAAATTATGGAGATGTCCTCAGTTTAAATTTAAGCTAAGTAAATTCAAAATAAAATAATGATACCAAAATGAGGCAATCGTGGGATCCTAACCGGCGTCGCTATAATCAGCTTTAACCCCCCTGGGGATTGCACTTCAACTTGTTATTTAAACATTTAAACCTTAGACTTTAGGACTGCTACTTCGTCGAGTAGCTTGGAGCTAACATTGTAGGAATCCTTCTACAAAAGCACTAAGATCTACAATAGCATGAGAATCTACAATAGCACAACTTTCCTTAGAATTAAATAACAAGTCATATTATTTTGAGGTCGTCGTCTACCTAGTGCGACATAAATCCTCAACTTTATCTTTAGGCCTTTTTATAGGTGTTATACAATTTAAGCCCTAAATCTCCCTAGGATTCTAAGGTTGTTGTTCGTCTCGACCTAAATCATCACATCTTCCAGGTTATTCATATGACCGTATTGCATAAATGTAAGTCCTAATTAATAAATTTGGCAAGATTAAATATTTAAATAATTCTTATCAAAATTGAACCTGAACCATAGGATAACTTGGGAAGTCACTGAGGTTCTCCTCAGGATTTATGACATCTCCTATTTCTTCTTCCTTTGGATTCCAAAAATAAAATTTTCGAAATTTGAGTATTTCCATTTCACACCTCTTTGTTTGATCTTTGAAAAGTTCTATCCCCTTGAACTCCTTGAAGACAATATCCTCTAAATTTTATGAGAGTTTTCTTAGGTGACTTTGGTTATCTAAGATGTAATTAACTATAGGGGCTTGCCCTTACAGGAAACTTTTAAAAACCCAACTTAATATAAACCCTATTTAAATTTTTATATTAAATAGAGAAACTTGTCGGTCAACATAAAAATGGTTTTTTTGCAGACTTAAATAGATTTCATAATTTTTTTAGTTTATTTAACCGAGCCTCACCAGTAAATAGTGTAACAATTCTTTGGGATGGATGCATTCCTTGCGGTATTAGGTTTGTTATTTAAATTGTTGAGGATATGAGATCGGTTTGGTCTTGCATTTTCAAAATTTAAAATACTAGTTTTTCAAATTACATAAACATAAATTAAATTAAATCTTATGTTGAGGTATCTATTCCCATGACCGATAATTTCCAATTTGGTGACAGACATTCACCAAATAACATGTCTGGTAGGAATAAATTCATTCTACTTATTAACAGATATTGTTACTCCTCCTTTCTTAGGGACCCAAAGGATAAGGCTTACCCAAGCACTATCTGAGATTGTATATATAATGCCTACATCCAGTCATATTAAAATTTTATTCTTGACAACATCTTTCATAATTGGAATTAATCTCCTTTGAGGATCTACCCTGAGTTTATGATAATCTTTCATAAGGATCCTATGCATATATATGGAAGGACTAGTCCCATGAATATCAGCTAAAGTCCATCCAAAAGGTTTCTTATAATTCCTTAGAGTTTTCATAAACTTATCCTCTTGTAAATGAGTCAAATCTGAGGATATGATTACAGGTAAAGTGGTTGACTTTCCCAAGTATGCATATTTTAGGTACTTAAGAAGTACCATCATTTTGAGATATAGGGGTCCTTTAATTAATGGAACAAGAGGTTTAACATTCTCTGTTGTATCCAAAATGTGAAACTTCTCTTGTAAAAATTTTAAATTATTATTAATTCAAAGAGTAGATTCATCTTGATAATCAAAAATCTTTTCCTCACACAATTCTTGCTCTTTAGTTTTATTTTCATAATTTTCTTGAAAATTACTACTACTCAGATAATAAATTAAATCCATTTGATAACACTCATCATTGTTTTCTTTAGAAAGGTGTTTCATAGATTTTAATACTATGAATGTAATTGTATGATCATTAACTCTCATTGTTAATTCACATTTCTGCACATCTATCATTGCACTTCTAGTGACTAGAAAATGTTCTACCTAATATGATGGAATTTTTGTATCTTCCTCTATGTCTAACAAATTGAAATCCATTGGGAAAATAAATTTATCTATTTTGATAACAACATCTTCTATAACTCCTTTGAGATGTGTGATTGATTGATCAACCAATTGAAGAGTTATAGTAGTAGGAAATGCTTCTCATAATCCCAACCTTTTGAAAATTGATAATGGCATAAGGTTTATACTTTCTTTGAGATCACATAAAGTTTTCTAGAAAACCTACTCCTATTGTACGTGGGATCGTAAAGCTCTCAGGATTTTGTGCAAAACTTCTTTTGAAGGATAACACTGCACTGTTCACTGAGTGCAATAGTATCATAATCTCCAACCTTCCTCTTTTTTTAGAATGTCTTTCATGAAATTTACATAACTAGGCAATTGTTCCAGAACCTTAGAAAAGGTATATTAATTGTTAGCTTGTTAAAAACTTCTAAAAATCTAAAAAATTGTTGATCTAGCTTCTATTTTTGCAATCTTGGAGGAAAAGGAGGTGGAGGTCTCTCAAGTTTAATCTTAGTTGGAGAGACTAATTTGTCAAGTCTTTGGAAACATTTTTCAAAGGCAACTTTTTTCTACATTCAATTTTTCAACTTTGACATCCCTTAAAACAACATCCTTCAAATCTCTTTCACTTCTTATATTCACAGTTTTGACATGCTGACTAGTCTTCTCCTCAGGGTTAATCTTGGTATTGCTAGGAAGAGTTCCTTGAGGTCGATTGCTAATTGTGTAAGCAATTTGTGCCAACTGATTTTTGATATTTATTATTGTTATACTTCAATCTACAATTGATTCCCCATTTGTTAAATAACTTCTTCCAACGACAACTTCTTATCCTTAAATTAGGGATTTTGGTTAAGTCCAGGAGGATAATTAGGTTTAAAATTAGGTTTTCCTTATTCTTCAAATTATCCATAGAAATTGCTTGCTAATCACCCAACTTTTAGTTTCCATGGCCATAATTATTATTATTTATTAAATTTTTTGGTGATGTTTCCAACCTTGGTTGTAAAAATTTGAATAAGGACTGTTGGGTAGATTATTTATTGCATTTAGAGACTCATATGATAAAGTACAACAGTCTATCAGTTGCCCAAATGAATTTTTCTCAATTAAAAAAAGTAATTGAGTTTGGCTCATCCCAAGTTGATATAACTTAATAGATGTAGTTGCGCAAAGTTGGATTTGCAAACACATCTATGTCAAGTATACTAGCTACTTTCAATAGGTTTACTCTCTCAGCAGGTCACTTAAAGTTATTAGTAGCCATCTTCTCTTATAGAGAATAGGCTTCATCAAACACATTCAACATGAGTAAGCCACCTGTAGCATTGATAATTGATTTAAGGGATCCTACCAACCCATTATTAAATGTATGGACAATCAACCAATCAGGCAGAGCATGATGCATACACTTCTATAGAAGTTCCTTAAATTTCTTCAAGACCTCATATATCAATTAACCTTCAAACTGACAAAATGAAGTAATTTCATTCCTCAACTTCACCATTTTTGGAGGAAAATATTTAGCTAGGAACTTTTGGGCTAGTTCATTCCACATTCTAATATATCTAGGTGCTAATGAGTTCAACAACATTTTATTTTTATCCCTTAGGGAAAAGGGAAAATTCTAAGCCTAACTGCATCACTAGAAATGCTATTATAATGAAATGTAGCACAAAGTTCTAAAAGCCCTGCAAAATATGGATTTGTAATCTCAGGCGCGTTTCCCCCTCTATAGTATTTGGATGATAGGCAAATAAGCTTAAAAGTGTTTGCTTCTATAGCAAGAGTTTGAATACTTAAGTGTATTTCATGTACTGTTGGATTTGTATAATCCCTTAAAGGTATTTGTACATTTTGATTTTTATTCATTGCTTCTTGATTATCCAAGCTGTTATGTTGACTAGTAGACATTTCTTCTTCAATTTCATTACTTTTTTTTTGTTTTCTAATTTTCTGAATACTTCTCTCTAGTTCTCAATGAATGGGTTCAAGCTCTTTTGGACTTGCCCTACACATTCACTTCTAAAGGGTAACTAATATGTTTTTACACAAACAAAAATAAAGTTACAAATAAAAGGTTTTCTAAATCAAAGTCCAAATAGTTCAACTATAAATTCTCGTTATTTCTTCACCATTTTGTTTCCCCAGCAATGGCGCCAAAAAAGCTTGGCATCTTACCAACAATTAACACAATAATTAAGTCTCTTAACACTGTTAAAAAGCTTAAACTATTTTAAGTTACTTGTTTAAATTCTTAGATTTAGATTTTATCTTAAATGCTGGGGTTGCTAATGTAGTGCACGTATCACTTTTTGTAATATAAGGCTCTAAACAGTCTAGAATGTCAACCCCATAGAAAGCAATGGGATGCCAAAGAAAATGTTATATTCTACTTAATTTGTTCTTAGTTTGGAATTTTGAAATACTTGAGTTTTGTTAGCAAACCTACTGAAATTATCTAAAGTTACACCTAAAAAATTTATAACTAAACTATGTGAATTAGTTTTGTCAAATGATAAAGTTACCTTTCCTTGTAGTGATAATAATATAGTGTAAATGTGGAATATATGTGAAATAAGGTAAGGTTTTTTGACAATTAGAACATAAATCCTCTTTACCCTCTTCCAAAAGTATAAAGAGCTTGCTTAAAGTGACCTTAGTTCTTTAAGTTTACTTTGAACCCAATGAAATTATCTCCCTATTTATTTGCTTCTCCCTACAGTGTACTTTGATTGATATCTCATAGTTCAACATGATTTTACTAGTTGTTCATATCGTAGCTCTTCCGAGTCCTTTTGGGTTCACAATAAATTTTAATAGATCAATTAGGCAAATTGAAAAGTAAACTAAGTGTAGAAGAAAATCATCATAATTATAAAATTAAAACTATTTCAACATGTTATCCACATTCTTACACATCTAATACATCACCACAAGGAAAGGTAAGGAAATTTACTAAAAAAACATGGATAAAACAACATTAGAATGCGTTGAAATCAAGGGATTCAACATACAAATGTGTTTTAGAAAACTACAATTCCAAATCACAAATATACTTATCTCGCTTCCTCAATTAGCCTTGAGAATGCTCCACCCAAGCCCTTACTCTTCTCTCGTAACTCTTTACACAACATCACTTACCAAATAACTCAACTCACGCCCCTAGACTTGCTAAGAACAAGTCTAGGACATTAAAAACACAAGATAAAATCGTTCAAAACTCTCTCTATACCTTGAAGATAGACCGGAAATCCCAACATAAAACCCCACTTCTTCTTCTAACTATACTCCCCTTAAGTTCTCTCTATATTTTGCCTTAAATCACTTTGAAAACTGCCCAAACTTCTATAAAGAGGTGGTTCGAAGTACTCAAAACAATCTAGATTTTGGTACGATGCCTAGGCGCCACACTAATCAGACACTACGGCCCTGACCTTCAAGACTGAGGCCATTGTGGCTAGCGGTTGACATCTTGGTGCTAACCTCTCAGGTTGTCTTCTACTTGATTGGCACCTAGGTGCCACACAGATCTTGTTCCATGACCCTAGCCTTCCAGTCTAGAGCCATGTTACCCAGTGGTTGGCACCTTGAAGCCTACCTCTCAGGTTTCAAGCCCGACTGGCGCCCAGTACTTTGCGTCATGGCACAACCTTCACAAACTGCTTTTTGCTCCAAATCATCTCTTTTTCACTCCATGTTTCTTCTACTTAGTTCCATTCCTAATACCTATTATACCTACAAGAAAAACATAAAAATACACTTCTTGAAAGTGTATTTTCATTCTAAAAAATGTGAAAAAAAAATAAATTCAAGCAAACTTTCCACACGTCAACTAGTAGGTTTAAGAAAAAAATAACTAGTAAAACAAATAAAAATAAAAATAATGTTAAAAAAAGATTTTCAAATCTAAGTCCTAATAGTTCAACTAAAATTCTCCTAAATTCTTCACTTTCGTATTCTAAAGCAATGGATCCTGAAAAAGCTTAACCCATAGCAAATGCTTCAATGCTTAGGTGGATTAAATAAGTGCACGGTCAAAGTAGTATCTAAGTTTTTGTGAGGATTTTCAATTCCACAAAGACATGGGGTTAACTAATTTTAGAAAAAAGTTCTAGCATGCTCAATTCATCTTCAGTTTTGAATTTAAAGAATCTTAAGTTATGTTACCAGTCCCTACTTTCATTTAAATAACTTTAAAGTTTACTCCTATAGAATTTCTAATTCTGCCACGTGAATTAGTGATAACCCACTGTTAAGGTTACCCTTCCTTGCAGTGATAGTAGTGGAGTGTAAAAAATGAGAAAAAGCAAATTGAAATGTTACTAGTGACCAAAAGAAGCATTTATCTTCATTACCCTCTTTCGAGTGCATAAATAAGTTTGGTTAAAGTAGCCTTAATTCCTTAAACTCGATTTAAACCATATCATGATTTTCTCCCTATTTATTTGCATCTCCCTATAGTGTACTTTTGCTTAATACCCAATAGTTCAATGTGATCCTCCTAGTTGTTCATGTCATAGCTCTCTTGAATCATTATGGGTTGGTTCACAATAGATTTTAAGAAACCATTTGGCCAGAATTATAGATAAATGAACGGCAGAAGAAAAATCATCATATTAAAAAGTTAAAAGCATTTTAAAACCATTTCCACATTCCTACACATTCTATTACATCACCAAAAGTAATGGATAGAGGAGATTACTTAGAAAACATAGAGAAAACACCCATAATATTTCATTGAAATAAATAGAATCCACATACCAAAGTGTTTACGAAAAATACAAGTCTTAAACACAGTAATACTTATCTCTCTCCCTCAATACTACCTTAAGAATGCTTTAAAAATTCCCTTGCTTCTTTCCTATAAACACTCTTCACTTTAGCACTCATAAACTCACCAATTTCCTACTCTAGACTTGCTTTATTTGGCTTAGAGCAGGCCTTCCACTCTCACGATCAGTGGAATTTTCTATGGTCTTCCTAATTACTCTCTGAAACTCTCTAGAGTCACCTTCTTTAAAATCTCCAAAAGACTCCTCCCTAATGTCTTAAAATCTTCTTACATAGTCATTATTATCCTCTATTTAAAATGTCTATAGTCTGCCCAAACAACACTTTGAATAGGTATATCGAACTGTTGTAACTACACAAATTCAGATCTAACGCCCGCCCAAATTTTATGGTGCCAAGGCCTTGGCCTTCGTAACTGAGGCCTTGGCTCCTAGTAGCTAGCGCTAAAGCCCCAGCCTCTTTGTTTCTCAGATTGGGGCTAGTGCCTAGGCACCCCAAAAGTCTGGTGCCAAGGCCCCAACCCACTATGTAAGCTTTTCAACTCAACTTCTTTTCACTCCATGTCTTTTCTAGTTATCTCCACTCGTAATACATATTATACTCGTAAGAAAAACATTAAAAACATTTCTTTAAAGTGAAATTTCTTCCAGAAAGATGTGCAAAATATAAAGGAATTTATGCAATCTTTTCACACATCATCCACTCTAACCTCAAGATGGCAATATGAAATAAAGTTAGACAATGACTGACTCAAGGGAGTGGTCACATAGACATAATATTTGCCTTATTTTACTCATCCAAAGTGTCCATTTGATTGAGGTCAAATGTAGACCAACCAAAAATTGATAGGATTTGAAGGAAAGAACAAAATATCTCATTCGTGCGCCATAAGTTGGACTGATAAAAAGTTTTTTAGGAGGTTTATATTGACAAACAAAGGATTAATCCACAAAATCAATCTTGATGGGCTTGGAATTAATCAACCTGGTTACATTGTGATGGTGTGGCATAAGGCGTGCTCTAAGTTTCAATAGACTAAATCCAAATCTATGGAGAGTTTGAATAAGAATAAACTAAGTTTGACAAACCCTTTTTCAGTGTGGGATGAGTATACTGGATGAGCATAAGACATACCTTAACCAGATATACTTACTCAAAAGATTAACAATCGTAGAAAGTTCAATAAACCTAATGCTTCTTGTTGGAGCCATGTGCAACATACTCTAACTTTTAATGGACCTGAAGAAATTTTAAATGAAAAGGTTACGATGTCCTAAACTAACAGGGACATATGTGATTCATTACATCTTAGATTTACAAGTTCAAATGATTAACAACCAAGATCTGCCTTGACTGATTGAAAGTCAACCAACTTGATCACATCACATGCTTCAACTTTTGATGGATCTAAAGAAAACATCTTTCGATGTGTGATAAAATAATTTGAGAAGATACTTAACCTAAATGATTGATCCCCAGATTGGATCCAACCCCAAATTTAGCTAAGGTCAATCAACTTAGTCCATCGTGTTGGTGCCATGAGAGGTGTGGTTCAATCCCCGATGGACACAGAGAAGTGTAAACTTAATTCATTGTGCATCGTGTTTGTGTTACAACTTTTGTTGGATTGTTTTATTGAATTTTTGTGGTGAAAGGTTATTCCATTTTTTTAATAATTGTGAGTTTTCCAATCATATTTGAATAAAGGACAACGCGTGGTGCATTACACCTTGTCCAAAAAATAATAGGGATAGTTTAAGAATGACATCCTTAAAACTAAAGGAGGTTTTGATTTATAAAGGTCTTAGTTTTGATTGTTTTGTTTTCTTATTTAGAAATAAGTTTAGGTTTTTCATGAACATCATCTTGATAAGAGTTTAAAATTCATTCAGCATCATATTCATTCGGTCAAAAAAGATATTGACATTCAATAAAAGAACAACATATCATTTATAAACATATTCATAGTCATTAACACTTTCATATGACTGAACACAAATTTTTCCAAACATAACATATGACAAACATCAATAGTCACAACATCAAAACAATAGAATAACATCAGATCTTTCAAAGTTGCAATGGCTTGGTACTTCGTAACATAATATCTCTAACATAGTTGAGAGGCCATTTAGAGCACTTCATCTTTTTGAAGGTGATGGAGACCCAATGCTTAACTAAGTTAGCACAATTTTCATCATTACTAGAATTTAGCCTCATATTAAGGAAAATAGAACATGACCTACTGAATTTTTATGGACCAGGTGTTCTAAACTCGTTTGCCAAAAACTATATCACCTTCACTCACAAGTGAGACTGTACAAAAAGGTTGTTCAAAGTTGTGGTGATCGATATGCAGTGGAACATGATCACCCTTATCATAGATATTAACTATGCAGTTATCAAGCCTAGATGAAAGTGGTAGAATTTTTCATGTAACCATTTTATTAATCAAATATTTGAATATTATTGGCAATGGATCCACTTCCATGCTAAAAGTAATGCCAGGAAAGCGGCCTAGAGAATTGCATTTGGGGTTTTAGCAACAAACAAGCTGCAGAGTATTCTTGCCTTTCTCATTTAACCATCGTTTGGTTTCATAAGAAAATAAGTTGTCTCAATAGACCCTATCGACCCACTATCTAAAGTTAATATATGACTCTAATGATGTGTTTCTATTCTATATTGGTGTAGAGTCAAAATCCTTTTATTATGTGATTCTCCAGCCTCTCATATCCTCGATATGATCAAAAATTCGTTCATTACACTTCATTGGCTGGTCACAAAGCTTAGTCTGAGGTTACTGAGGTTGCTCTCCTATTCCTCATGAATCGGTAATATCCAATTGCAAAAAATAGTTTTATAAATACTTTCTTTTCTTTGATTGTTAAACATTTTGTTTTTTGGGATTTGTTCATCATGACATTTGACGTGCCAAAAATTACCATGCAGTTGGTCGTACAATACAAGTGCACGTATCTAATAGTATAAGGTATAAGAGTTTGTATATCGATCATACAAGGAAAGTCTTAACAATTAATTCTGCAAAAGAAAGCTCTAATTTATTAATTTAGTAAACCTCACATAGCATGATTATAAAGAAAGTTTGAGTCCTAAGAGTCGAGCAAAAATTGAATAAATTACAGGCATTAGAAAATAAAAACAGTGGGAAAGATCTTATGCAATCCTTAAAAAATGCTAATGCCTCTGTGATTGCGTAAAAAATGCCAGTATTGAATAAGACATTTGACGTGCTCATGCCTCTGTGATTCAAGGATTATGGTGATCATTGCAATTCTTCTTCTCATAAAATCTCTCACAACTCATGAAATAGAGAAAAAACTCACCCTTGAAGGTTCCAATGAAGCGAGGAAGAAGACCTCCAAGAAAGCACTCAAATTCTTCATAATCTCTGCCTCTAGTAGCCTCCAACTCTTCTCTAATCTAGCTTCTCCTCTAAAAAGCCCTAGAAATACTCTTTGAAGAGAAACCAATGGATTTGGCAAGCAAAATTCTTTCCAAAAGTATTTTTCCCTCTCATTGGTGTAGTCACACCCAAAATTAGTGTGGTCACACCAATGTGTTGGTCGGCGTGGAGTGGTCATGCCCATGTTGTAGGTCTGTAGGCAAAGGCATGGCCACATATCTTCTTCACGATATGTGGTTTGGTCACGCCAATTCATCACTATATGTGAAAATTAATGCTGCTTTAGCTTCAAGGCACCCTTTTTTTTTTGTTTTTTGCATTCAAAATTGCTCATTTAACACCTACAATCTACACAAAATTAAGAAAAACCTTTCTTACGTGTACATATATGGTAAATAAGTAAAAATACATGTAAAAATGTAGGGAAAATCATAGGTAAAATCACATAAAATTGACATGTGCCAATACTGACATACTTCCTCTATTAATTGTCCTTAATTAATAACATAACTTTGTTGGTATTCCATGAAAATAATCGGCACTCTTGTAGGTTTCAAACTATTCAACTTATTCATCAAAGCTAAATAAAATTGTCTAAATAATATCATAGGATCAATTATCTTCAATATTTAATAACTTGAATTTTCATTAATTCTTTCCATTCCATCCAAAAGAACATTCTATAGATACTTTAATTGGTGTTATTTAAATCTCTTTTCCTAACCTTGAATGACCTTAAAGTGCTTTCAGTGCAGTTAACCATATTACTGCAACCTAAATTTTTCCACCTACAATCTACACAAAATTAAGAAAAACCTTTCTTACGTGTACATATATGGTAAATAAGTAAAAATACATGTAAAAATGTAGGGAAAATCATAGGTAAAATCACATAAAATTGACATGTGCCAATACTGACATACTTCCTCTATTAATTGTCCTTAATTAATAACATAACTTTGTTGGTATTCCATGAAAATAATCGGCACTCTTGTAGGTTTCAAACTATTCAACTTATTCATCAAAGCTAAATAAAATTGTCTAAATAATATCATAGGATCAATTATCTTCAATATTTAATAACTTGAATTTTCATTAATTCTTTCCATTCCATCCAAAAGAACATTCTATAAATACTTTAATTGGTGTTATTTAAATCTCTTTTGCTAACCTTGAATGTCCTTAAAGTGCTTTCAGTGCAGTTAACCATATTACTGCAACCTAAATTTTTCCATTGAAGATAACTTTAAGAGATATTTTTTATTAGAGAATAATGGAAAAGCATTTTCACTTAACACTTAGTTAGACACTCTATTGACTGTCCCTTTTCTTTTCTTTAATTTTTGTTGTGTCAACCTCAAGATTCTTCTTAGGGCTTTTTGCTTTTGACTTTTTCTTCTTTCCTTTTCTCTTCTTTTTCTTTTCTTTTCTTTTTCTTCTGAGAATTACTATATTTGTCTAGCAACTTGTTCTCTTGAACTTTTAAAATACAAAGAAGGGTAGTGTTTCCTATGTAATAAAACTCAACACTTGAAATTTTAGTATATTTAGTGCTAAATTTTCATTATTAGCCTATGTGATAAGTAGTTTGAAATAAATTAGAATCCCTAATAGGAGTTACCAAATTAAATTTAATCCCTTCTAAGTCATGTGAACTCTTCTTAGGTTTATAATAAAGCAGATTTTTCTCTTCCTCAAAATTTCTTTTTTCCTTATGTTTAACATGAAGTAGCGTAAAAATAAAAACACGTAAGCGCTGGAAAAAGAAAATACAGGGCAATCACATGAATCTAAGAAAGTACAGTTCAAAACTCGGTAGGTAAAATCATCCAAAAAAAAGTAGGAAAAACCCTATAATGTATAAATCTCACTGTATATAATAAAATCAAACAAGTACAGGCTATGCCACAAACACTCATCAAGGACAACAACACATAAGAAGAAAACTAAAATTCACACCAGGAGCGAAACAAAAATATAGTATCCACCCATAAAAATAAGTCATGTAAGCTCAGTAGGAATAACACCACACAGACACATGATTCAAGGAACTCAATAATATAGTAGTTTCTCAAGCCATTGACACGGTCACCAAGTCTACATTCCACTATCTTGAAGGGTGCAAGCACATGATTGGGTGAAAGCCCCTCACTAAGTGCAAGGACACAAAAATGTAAAAGTCGCATAATCACTATCAGTCTCCTCCATGTCATCTTCCCCTGGGACATAAGACTTGAAGGCACATTTGAGAACATCACTAACGGTAGTAATCTCTGACCTTCAGCATGCATTGATGCATGTGTCCATACCATTGCTGATGTTGCTCTGCATAGTGTTGTGTATACATGCTGACGTGAACCACCTGGGCCATGTCCTTCAAACCCTTCATCACTTTGACATTTGAAGGACCTGGACATGATGCCTCATGGCATCTCTAGAAGCTCTACCCTCTCTCACAGGATGAACCCCGTATAGAGCTTGTAGAAGAGAAAGTGATTCTAATAATCACCCTTTTGTGGTGCAAGTATCTCTCCTACACTCCCTATAGCAACCCCCACACTATTACAAAGAAAGAATATTGTAGGGGTGTCCTAATACAATAGTGGTATGATCACTACCAATGTGTTTGATGGACTGGTGGAGGATGATCCTTATATTAATAAATCAACCCATCTAAATGTAGATATTTAGAATGGTTCTATCCTTAGTCACATTAGTGAGACTAGTGATAGGGATAAGATAGGTGACAATGAAGTAATGCTAGGACCGAGAGATGGAGTTTAGATAATTCACGGGAAATTCTCATGTGTTTCTGCCTCTTCCCCAAAACAAAACTTCTACTAAATTGTGTCTTCAGTTAGATGGGAAATGATTTCTTGATAATCAGGACTAAGAAAATGCTCAAAGTCACAATGAAGAATATCAGGAAAATCAAAGAGATTTTTTATGGTGGAGGGATTGAAGTGGATATGTTTCCATTGCACATAGGACTGCCTGTCCATAGATTTTTTTGTATTTGCATAAAATTCATAGAAGAATGGGACAGCATCAAAGCCAACAAAAAAAAGAAACTCTTACATCCTCTGTTATCAATTTCTACACAAATCCTCTCCTCTAAAAGCTGAAAAAAAAAATTCAAGAATCAGCTTCTTTTGGACTATAGTGTTTTCGTTCCTCTTAGAAACGGTGTGAATAAAAAATCTTGTACACTCAAAGATAGATCCTCATTTCTCCTTGGCTTTAGTATCCATGAAAAGAAAAATTTTGGATTATGCAAGAAAAGCTAATAAAATTGTAATTTTTGGCCTAAAAATAAGAGATTTAGAGTGGGAACCTCTTATAGGTTGTAAAGAATCAATGGCATTAGAGATTAGTAAGAATGTGAGTGAGAAAAATGTGGATTGGATTAAAAAAATGGAGAGCAACGGAGTTTAAGCAAAATACTTACCAAATCCTAGAGCCTCTACGCCTATTTACCCAATACAGGCTAAATCTGGCAAAAGTTTCCCCTTTTCCAATGAACTAGGATCTAGGGAAGCTGAAGAGGAAGTGCTCTGATGAGGGAAGTGAGAAAATGGCAAAGAAAAGGTGCTTTAGGATCTTAAATGCCTGGTAGAGTGATCACATTGAGATATGGTGTGCTCACACCACACTTTCACGTGAACCTACCCAAAATAGTCATGGGCAGCATGATCATGTCGCTGATCGGTATGGTTATGCTAAAACATGGTGTGGTCTATGACATGATAAAATTTTTCACATCATCCCCCTTCCATGTAAACCATCAACTTTTTAGAGTGGTCAGGCATCAATAATGAAAAACCTACAACAAGAAACACTCACATTGACACAAACTTTGAAATGGAAATATATAATAGAAAATCATTCAAAAAAGTTTAAAAAGACATAAGATAACGCTTGGGTTGTCTACCAAGAATATGCTTGGTTTAACGTTCTCCGCCAGAAAAAGTTGCAAAAATCATCCTAAACTGGGTGTCCAAGATTGAATTACCAATTTAGTAATCTATGGTCGCTTATTATAAATTCAAGTTGTCCTAAATTTTCTCTCTAATCCTCAAGTGATATTTTATCTCTCAGCTCCATCCCACAAATATTGATTATGTTTTATCCACTGATTGACATTTTGCAGAAACCTCTCACTTTTAATTAGATAATCTTCAGTGATTTTAAGAGGCTGACTAAGGTGTTTTTCCAATAAGAATGGGTTTTATGGATGGACTTCTCTTAAAGGAACAATAATATCATTATTAGTAAAACTCCCCAAAAATTCATCAAATTATTGTTTTTTCTTCTCAGTTCAACTAATCCAATGTAATAGATTAGACTTTTACTGCTTAGGCCACTATTTCAACTTACTAGTTCTAATCATTACCAGGGGCTTGGGAAAGGCAAGTTGATTTTAAAATATTAAAGGCGACTTCTTGATCATTATCTCTCATAATTACATTCACCTTCTGAACATACAAAATTACTTTGTCAGTGGCTAAAATGGGTCTTCCAAAAATCACGTGCTTCTCTTTATTGATGTTTAGATCCATAATCACAAAATTAGCTAGAAAGGTGAATCTATCATAAAATCAAGGGAAAATGAGGATCGAGCAATGGTTTCTTATGGCATTAATGGTATCTACGGATAACATGCTCTGATCTATTACTGATTCATTCATCATTCCATCACTGGGTGGTAATCCTTTCATGGGCTTTTCACCAAATTATCGAACTTCCTACAAATATTGCCTACTTGGGTTTCAAGAATAGCTAATACATCAGATTCATGTATGGTCGCTACTTTTGGGGGGGGG
>JXCR01145156.1:321647-370721 GCA_002079205.1 Phalaenopsis hybrid cultivar | reverse complement strand
CAGTGTTTAATTTTCTATAATCAATGCAAATATGCCACCCAGTAACTTGTCTGATAGGTATTAATTCATTATTCTCTTGTGCTTCAGCAGTCACCCCTCCTTTCTTAGGAACACAATGAATTGGACTTACCCAAGCACTGTCCGAAATAAGATATATAATTTCAGTGTCCAACCATTTCAGAATTTCTTTCTTGACTACTTCTTTCATCATTGGGTTTAATCTCCTTTGTGGATCAACTCTTAGTTTATATTATTCATCCAGTATAATTCTGTGCATACAGATCGNAGGAAGTGAATTCTGAGACGATTGATCTGTAATAATAGTCATATCATTCTCATCTTCATTAGTTGGGAACTTCTGGGTTGGGTGCAAAGGCTTCCAAGGTAGAAGTTTCTTTTCCCAATTCTCATAAGATACTTGGAACTGACTGTAGAGTAAGAAGATTGTTGAAGGATGTCCAAGCCCATAATTTGATTCATGAATGATTAGGCCCAAAACAGACTTCATAATTATCGATCCAATATCAATTGGCAGTCATATTTGAACACAGTAATTCAGAATAACACTTTCTTTAGTAAATTTATCGATCCTAATTGTCGGTAATAGTTTTGTAGAGATGAAGAAGTGCCAGTGTTTAGAAACAGGGTTAGAAGTGTAGCAGAGAAATTAGCATACTTGTTTTCTCCCATTTCCCAGTCTTTAGTCTGGTCCGTCAAAAATTGGTAGATCCCATTCATCAAATTTCTTGTTGGGACGAAGTTGGAATAATGACAGACAGGGACATTCTTGATCATATATAACTTATTAATCCATGCAGGAGTAAAAGTTATCCATCTTCCTCGCACATAGACGACTCCCTGGTTGATTCCATGCAAATTAGCATAAAACTCCTTCACCACAGAAATGAGTACGGCGGGAGTAGTGTAGCACAACACTTTTCATTATCATCGCACAATCATCTCTTCAATTACTGTCAAAGGATTGTTCAATCCTCGATTCATGAATCCTCTTTCTTTGATTAATCTCCTCTTTATCAACACTTTGTTTGAAATTCGTTGTTCCTCGAAACTAATGAACTTTCTCCGGTTGAACACTTGAAATCTAGGGTTTTCAGTGGAATTTAAGAACCGAGTTTGGAAGTTTATAGGGAGTAAATCTGGCCTAAAATTACCAAAAACTGACATTTCAAACTCCAGAAATCGTCATCTCATCGTTCTCGTCGTCGGCGACGTCGATGGTGTCGTCGGCAAGCCTTGAGAATTAATTGTCTAGACTCTCGGGAAAACCCACCGTCGGCGACGTCAAGCCCGTCGTCAGCGCCCAATGTAAAAAAAAATTTCACAGTTTTGCTCTGGTCCAAATGCGTTCTAATTTTCTCTATGGATCCAATTTTTATGATGATTCAAGGGTAAATACAAGTAGTAGAGTTCAATGTTATCACAAACTAATGATAATTTCAAACAAAAGCACTATAATCGCAAAAAAAAAGATAACTATGGGTTGCCTCCCATAAAGTGTTTGGTTTAACGTCGTCAGCCTGACCTATTCAGATATTATTCAGGTTGACTGACCATTAAAACCTATTTAAAATTTGGTATTTTACCCTCAAAATATGTTTTTAATCTATGTTAATTTACTTTAAATCTATTCTTAGTCTTTTGATCTTCAATTTCAACAGCTCCGTAAAAATAAACTCGAGTCACAGTAAAGGGTCCTAACCAACGAGACTTCAATTTCTTAGGGAATAACTTCAGCCTTGTATTGTAAAGCAAAACTTCTTGTCCTGGTTCAAATTTCTTCTAATTAATCTTCCGATCATGTCATAACTTTAGTTTCTCCTTATAAATTATGTCGTTATCATAAGATTTATTTCTTAATTCTTCCAATTCATTCATTTGTAACATTCTCTTCTCACCAGCATCTTTCAAATTATAATTGAATTCTTTAATCACCCAATATTTTTTATGCTCCAATTTTACTGGTAAGTGACAAGTCTTTTAAAAAATTAGCCTGTAAGGAGTCATTCCAATAGGAGTTTATAAGCAGTCCTGTAAGCCCATAATGCAGTATCCAGTCTAGTAGGCCAATCTACTCTACTAGGGTTTACAGTCTTCTCCAGTATTTGTTTAATCTCTCTATTTGAAACTTAAGCTAACTCACTGGTCTGAGGGTGATAGGAAGTAGAGATTCTATGAATAACATTAAACTTTTCTGCCAATCTCTGAATGTATTTATTCCAGAAATGTGATCCTCTGTCAGTGATAATGACTCTCGGCATTCCGTATCTCATGAAAATATTTTACATTAAAATCTTAAAACACTTTTAATTTCACAACGAGGTAAAGCTTGTGCTTCAATCCACTTTGAAACGTAGTCTACTGCAACTAATATGTATAAGTTCTCAGATAAAGGAATAAATGGTCCCATGAAATCCAATCCCCAAACATCAAAGATCTCAACTTCTAACATGAAATTCAGAGACATTTCATTTCTTCTAAATATATTGCCTACTCGTTGGCATTGATCACAAGTTTTTATGTATCTGTAAACATCTCTAAAGAGAGTAGGCTTATAGAATTCAGTTTCTAAAATTTTATAAGTAGTTTTATCAGTTCCAAAATAACATCTCTAAAGATAGTAGGCCGATAAAATCTAGCTTGTAAAATTTTATAAGCAGTTTTATCAATCCCAAAATATGATGGTAGGCCAACAAAATCCAGCTTGTAAAATTTTATAAGCAGTTTTATCAATCCCAAAATGTCTAGTAGGCCAATAAAATCCAGCTTGTAAAATTTTATAAGCAGCTTTATCAATCCCAAAATGTCCTTTAGGCCAATAGAATCCAGCTTGTAAAATTTTATAAGCAGTTTTATCAGTTTCAAAATGTCCTAAAAATTCTAAATGACATTTCTAAATGATTAGTTCAGTTTCTTCATAAGGTACACATCTTCTCATAATAAGATCCATAGCTTGTAAAATTGTATAAGCAGTTTTATCAATCCCAAAATGTCCTCCAAATTCAGAATCATGAATGAATGATTAGTTCAGTTTCTTCATAAGGTACACATCTTCTCATAATAAGATCCTTACATTGGTTATATAAATAAGGTTCATCCCAAAAATATGTTTTTGCATCACGAATGAACTTTCTTTGTTGTGGCAATGACAACAAAGGTGGAAAAATATCTCTTACAATATAATTAACAATATCGCATACCATGATATTTTCCACTCATTAATATTAGAGAGTTGTCCATTAGGAAAGCTGTCTGTAATTTCATTGTCGGTGTCAGATAATTCATGATATTTTAATCTCAACAAATGGTCAGCCATTTGATTATCAGTTCCATTTCTATCAATAACCATAAAATCAAATTCTTGCATCAAAAGTATCTATCTAATTAACCTTGGTTTGACATCCTTCTTTTGCATCAAATATTTAATAGCAGAGTGATCAGTGTGCACAACACGTTTAGTCCCAATTAAATAAGATCTAAATTTGTCAAAATCATACAATATCCAGTAACTCTTTTTAAGTAACAGTGTAGTTAATTTGAGCATCGTTAAGAGTTTTACTAGTGTAGTATATAACTTTAAAAATCTTATCGTACCTTTATCCAAGAACAGCTCCAATAGCATAATCACTAGCATCGCACATCAGTTCGAATGGTTTCTCCCAATTTAGTGAAAGTATTATAGGGGTTGTGATTAGCTTTTCTTTTAATAACTCAAAAGCATTTAAACAGTTTTTAGTAAACTCAAATTTCTTATCATTTTCTAAAAGTTGGCATAGAGGTTTGGTAATTTAATAAAAATCTTTAATATAACGCCTGTAAAAACCAACATGTCCAAGAAAACTTCTAACCCGTCTTACATTAGTAGGAGGTGTTAATTTAGATATAACTTGAATTTTTGCAGGGTCTACATCCATACCATTTTCTAAAATTTTATGCCCTAACACAATTCCTTTGGGAACCATAAATTGAAATTTCTTCCAATTTAGAACTAAATTAGTTCTTTCACATAACTCCAAAATTATTTCAAGAAAATTTAATCATGCATCAAATGATGTTCCAAATACAGAGAAATGATTCATAAACACTTCTATTCCATCATCAATTAACTACTAAATATATAAATACAGAGAAATCATCCATAAATACTTCCAATCCATCATCAATTAACTTACTAAATAAGGTATCTCTGGAATGTTGCAGGTGCATTACATAATCCAAAAGGCATTCTTCGAAAAGCAAAAGTTTTTGCAGGTGCATTACATAATCCGAAAGACATTCTTCAAAAAGCAAAAGTTCCAAAAGGACTAATTCCAATCCATCATCAATTAACTTACTAAATATAGACATCATACATCTCTGAAATGTTGCAAACATTACATAATCCGAAAGGCATTCTTCGAAAAGCAAAAGTTCCAAAAGGACTAGTAAATGTTTTCTTTTCTTGATCCTCAAGAGAAATATGAATTTGATGGTAGTCGGTATATCCATCTAAAAAACAAAAATATTTGTGCCCAGCAAGTCTATCCACTATTTGGTCTAAAAATGGTAAAGGGAAGTGATATTTCCTAGTGGCAGTGTTTAATTTTCTATAATCAATGCAAATATGCCACCCAGTAACTTGTCTGATAGGTATTAATTCATTATTCTCTTGTGCTTCAGCAGTCACCCCTCCTTTCTTAGGAACACAATGAATTGGACTTACCCAAGCACTGTCCGAAATAAGATATATAATTTCAGTGTCCAACCATTTCAGAATTTCTTTCTTGACTACTTCTTTCATCATTGGGTTTAATCTCCTTTGTGGATCAACTCTTAGTTTATATTATTCATCCAGTATAATTCTGTGCATACAGATCGAAGGTTCAACCAAAAGTTTTCTTATATCTTTTTAATGTATCCAAAAGTCTTTGCTCTTGCAAATCATTTAACTTTGAAGATATAATAACAGGTAATGTAGATGAGTTTCCCAGAAACACATACTTTAAGTGGTTAGGCAATATTTTTAACTCAAGTTTAGGTAGTTTTATAATTGACGGGACTAGATTCTTATCAGCATTCCATGTAATATCCAGCATCTCAAATCTTTCCTGAACATAATCTAATTCTTCATTTTCTATTTCGTCCAAAATAATTTCATCTTTGTCTTCAAAATCTTTTTTCTCTTCAAAATATTCTTTAAAATGCTCGTTCAACAGATGTTCACTAATTTTCATGCGGAAACATTCATTATCTCTTTCAACAGCAGGGTATTTCATAGATTTTGTAATGTTAAAAGTCACTTCTTGATCGTTAACTCTCATAGTTAATTCTCCCTTTTGAATATCTATCATAGCTCTTTCAGTAGCTAAAAAAGGTATCCTATTATAGGTATTTCTTTATCTTCCTCCATATCTAAAACAATAAAATCCACAGGAAAGATAAAATTATCAACTTTTACTAACACATCTTCTATAACTCCCTTAGGATAAGTAACTGAACGATCCGCTAACTAAAGAGTTTATTTCTTTATCTTCCTCCATATCTAAAACAATAAAATCCATAGGAAAGATAAATTTATCTATAATTTCCTTATCTTTCTCCATATCTAAAACAATGAAATCCACAGGAAAGATAAATTTATCAACTCTTACTAACACATCTTCTATAACTCCCTTAGGATATGTAACTGAACGATCCGCTAACTGTAGAATTACTAACACATCTTCTATAACTCCCTTAGGATATGTAACTGAATGATCCGCTAACTGTAGAGTTACAAAAGTACCACATCTTCTATAACTCCCTTAGGATATGTAACTGAACGATCCACTAACTGAAGAGTTACAACAGATCTTCTATAACTCCCTTAGGATAAGTAACTGAACGATCCGCTAACTGAAGAGTTACAGAAGCAGGTGAGACTTCTCCTAATCCTAATCTTTTGAAAATTTATAGAGACATAAGATTCATGTTGGCTCCCAAATCACATAAAGCTCTTCCATAAAATCTTTCACTGATAGCACACGGTATACTAAAACTACCTGGATCTTTTAATTTTTAAGGAAGCTTTTTCTAAATAATTGTACTACACTCTTCGCTAAGTGCAACAGTCTCATTATCAGTGAATTTCCTTTTCTTGTTCAAAATATCTTTCATAAACTTCACATAATTGAGCATTTGCTCTAAAGCTTCTACGAACAAAATATTAATCGTTAACTTCTTAAGAATTTTTATAAAATTGGAAAATTGTTTATCCTTTTTGCATCGTTTCAATCTTTGAGGAAACGATGGTGGAGGTTTCTCCACAGTAATTTTCAATGGTGTAAGTATATATTCTAAATCTGGGTATTCATGATCATTTTCTTTTTCTGAATCCACTTTCTTTTTTTCAATTTCCATTTCTTTCTGCACTCCTGTTTCCAATTCTTTTCCACTTCGTAATTGTATCGTTTTTATCTATTCTTTTCCTTTATCTTTAGGATTTGGTTCCACAGTACTAGGAAAAGTTCCCAATGTTCGATTACTAAGCGCAGTAGCGATATGCCCTAATTGGTTTTCAATAATCTTGATAGCAGTTCCTTGATTTTGTAACTGGTTTCCTTAAATTTGTAATTGATTTCGTTCATTCTGTAATTGTTGACCCATGTTTAGTATCAGCAACTTCTTTTCCTTACATTGAGTGTTGTTGTTAAATCCTGGAGGATAAGAAGGTCTATAATTAATTTTTCCTTGGTTGGATGAATTTTTCAATGGGTTTACTGGGTTGTTTGCCCATTGTTGATTTGTAGAAGAATTTTTATTCCAATTAAAGTTAGGATGATTCTTCTAACCTGGGTTATAATAGTTTGAATAAGGATTGTTGGGTCTATTGTTAATAACATTTAAAGTCTCATAAAAAGGTTGAACATCCACAAATTTCCTAGATGAATTCTCTTCCATCATAGTAGGTGTTGGAGAATAACTCATTCCATAATGATCTAATTTCTTTGATATTGCAGTAATCTGCAAAGCTAACATAGATATTGCATCAGAATCATGGATACCAGCTACTCTTTCAGGATTTACCCTTTCAGAGGGCCATTGAAAATTGTTGGTAGTCATCTCTTTTATTAACAAATAAGCCTCATCAAACGGTTTTGACATTAAAGAACCACCCGCCGCAGCATCTATAATCGATCTAAGAGATCCCACTAATCTATTGTAAAAAATTTTAATTATTAATCAATCTGGTAACGAATGATGAGGGCAATTTCTAAGAAGATCTTTAAATCTCTCCCAAGCTTCGTATATTGACTCTCCATCAATCTGACAGAATGATGTTATGTCCATTATAAAAAGTTTGAATTATCAACCAATCTGGTAACGAATGATGAGGGCATTTCTTAATAGTCTTTTAATCTCTCCCAAGCTTCATATATCGACTCTCCATCAATCTGACAAAATGATGTTATGTCATTTATCTCCTAACCTTCGTATATTGACTCTCCATCAATTTGACAAAATGATGTTATGCTAAGAAGATCTTTAAATCTCTCCCAAGCTTCGTATATTGACTCTCCATCAATCTGACAGAACAATGTTATGTCATTTCTAAGTTTAGCAGTTTTTCGACTCTCCATCAATCTGACAAAATGTCATTTCTAAGTTTAGCAGTTTTGGATGGAGGAAAATATTTGGATAGAAATTTCAGTGAAAGTTCTCCCCAAATGTTATGTCATTTCTAAGTTTAGTAGTTTTAGATGGAGGGAAATATTTGGATAGAAATTTCTATCTAAGAAGATCTTTAAATCTCTTTCAAGCTTCATATATTGACTCTCCATCAATCTGACAAAATGATGTTATATCTTTAAATCTCTCCCAAGCTTCATATATTGACTCTCCATCAATCTGACAGAACTATGTTATGTCATTTCTAAGTTTAGCAGTTTTGGATGGAAGATTATCATCCAATCTGGTAACGAATGATGAGGGCATTTCCTAAGAAGATCTTTAAATCAGCTTCATATATTGACTCTCCATCAATTTGACAGAATGATGTTATGTCATTTCTAAGTTTAGCAGTTCATATATTGACTCTCCATCAATCTGACAGAACGATGTTATGTCATTTCTTAGTTTAGCAGCACCAGTCTGGTAATGAATGATGAGGGCAATTTCTAAGAAGATCTTTAAATCTCTCCCAAGCTTCGTATATTGACTCTCCATCAATTGGGCATTTCCTAAGAAGATATTTTAATCTCTCCCAAGCTTCATATATCGACTCTCCATCAATCTGACAAAATGATGTTATGTCATTTACTCTCTAAGAAGATCTTTAAATCTCTCCCAAGCATCATATATTGACTCTCCATCAATCTGACAGAATGATGTTATGTCATTTCTAAGTTCCCCAAGCTTCATATATTGACTCTCCATCAATCTGACATAATGATGTTATGTCATTTCTAAGTTTAAAAGCTTCATAAATTGACTCTCCATCAATCTGACAAAATGATGTTATGTCATTTCTAAGTTTAGTAGCCTTGGATGGAGGGAAATATTTGGATAGAAATTTCTGTGAAAGTTCTCCCCAAGTTCTAATAGATCCATTGGAGGGAAATATTTGGATAGAAATTTCTGTGAAAGTTCTCCCCAAGTTCTAATAGATCCTGTTGAGGGAAATATTTGGATAGAAATTTCTGTGAAAGTTCTCCCCAAGTTCTAATAGATCCTGGTACCTCTCCATCAATTTGACAGAATGATGTTATGTCATTTTTAAGTTTAGCAGTTTTGGATGGAAGATGGATAGAAATTTCTGTGAAAGTTCTCCCCAAGTTCTAATAGATCCAGGTGCTAACAAATTTCACCACATATTAGTCTTATCCCACAGTGAAAAAGGAAAAATTCTAAGTCTAACAACATCGTTTGAGACTCTGTCATATTTAAAAGTAGCACACAGTGGAAAAAGTCTAAGTCTAACAGTCGTTCAAAACTCTGTCATATTTAAAGGTAGCACAAAGTTCTAAAAAACTAGCGAGGTGTAATTAGGATCTGCATTTCATGTACCTCCGAATTGATTATTTTGTACCATTTGGATAATAGCAGGTTTGAGCTCAAATGAATTAGCAGCTACATCAGGATTTTGGATAGATAAGTGAATTTCATCTGCTGTAGGATTTGCATAATCTTGTAGAGGTTTAGGTTGATGTTCATTTTCTATTCCTTGATTGTTCACATTGTTTTCCATTGTGTCAGAATTTCTAGATTCTTTTCTTTGTTTTCTAATTCTCCTAACCGAATCATAGGATATAAGATTTTTAGGTCCAAATTTACGCATACAATTGAAATCAGTACACATAAAAATAGTTAACTAAATATGAAAATAAGTTGTAATTCAAGTAAAAGTTTTTTAATTATTTTAATATGTCTGTTACTCTAATTATGATTTTTTTTTTAAATCTAATTTTACTCCCCGGGCAACGGCGCCAAAAACTTGACAACGACTTTATATATGCTTAAGAAAATAAGAATTTGATACTGCTGCTAGAAGATTTAAATCCCCGACAACGGCGCTAAAAACTTGACAGTGGTTATAGATTTGATAAAGATGTGTAAAAAATATTCAATAATTACAAAGTCACACTTATCAATGCAAGTATAAGTATCGCTCAAGTAATGCAGGGCTCTAATAAAGTCATGGATATCGATCCCACAGGGAGTAATATTAGAGGCTACAAACTAAGATTTAAAAAATTAATACTTAATCACAACAATATAGTTCAAATTGCATATTTGTCACTAATAGGAAATTGAAATAAAAATATAATTTTAATAAACTCTTAAATAACTAATTCTACTAATAAAGTTTCTAATGTGAAGTTCAATATATAAGAAAGCATCCTTCTCCTTATCAAGAAATTTAAGTGAATGGATAAATTGAATCAGTTCAAATTGTATTATGCCAAATAGGAGCATATATATTCTTTACCCTTTGGACCAGGCATAAAGAACATTGATTAATCCTATGTTTGGTTACTGAATCTGCGGCTAGGTTGGGAGGATACTGGCTTTCACTTTGGAGCTCACACGTTCCCCTCGCCTGAGGGCTAACATCTACACTTCAGCACTCAAACGATAGGACCGAATTGAGGAATTTAGTCTGTCACTCTAAAATCTCCAATTATACGCCCGATAATTTTTATTTCCCTATTTAGTTGCATTCAACTTCGACCGAATTGGGGATTTTAGTCTGTCATTTTCTAAAATCTCCAATTCTACGCC
Organism: Phalaenopsis hybrid cultivar; assembly: GCA_002079205.1. Classification (NCBI taxonomy): domain Eukaryota; kingdom Viridiplantae; phylum Streptophyta; class Magnoliopsida; order Asparagales; family Orchidaceae; genus Phalaenopsis; species Phalaenopsis hybrid cultivar. Next base: position 360,464 of record JXCR01145156.1, on the reverse strand, counting down.
CGATAATTTCATTTCCCTATTTATTTGCACCCAATTTCTGTCACTCTAAAATCTCCAATTCTACGCCCGATAATATTATTTCCTTATTTATTTTCACCCAACTTCCAATGCAATCTCCAATTCTACGCCCGATAATATTATTTTCCTATTTATTTGCACCCAACTTCCAAGGTTTCCAAATCTATGCCCGATAATATTATTTCCCTATTTATTTGCACCCAACTTCCAAGGGCTTAACCTCCCTAATTCTTGAGATGTAATCTTCACTTTAGTTGTAAAACTCAACATATTTTAACAGATCAATTGACCAGATTGGTAAACTTCACTTTAGTTGTAAAACTCAACATATTTTAACAAATCAATTGGCTAGATTGAATATCATATTTGCACCCAACTTTCAAGGGCTTTGACCTCCCTGAATCTTGAGATGTAATCTTCACTTTAGTTGTAAAACTCAACATATTTTAACAGATCAATTGACCAGATTGTGTAATCTTCACTTTAGTTGTAAAACTCAACATATTTTAACAAATTAATTGGCCAGATTGGTAATCTTCACTTTAGTTGTAAAACTCAACATATTTTAACAAATCAATTGGCCAGATTGAAAATAAATTAAGATCGAAATCAATTGGCCAGATTGAAAGAATTTCCCTATTTATTTGCACCCAACTTCCAAGGGCTTTGACCTCCCAGAATCTTGGATGTATCTTCCAAGGGCTTTGACCGCCTTGAATCTTGGATGTAATCTTCACTTTAGTTGTAAAACTCAACATAACTTTAACAAATTAATTGGCCAGATTGAAAGTAAATTAAGATTGAAGTGAAAAGTTATCACAAAAACATATTTTAACAAATCAATTGGCCAGATTGAAAGTAATTTAAGATTGAAGTGAAAAGATCCTAACAAGTATATTTACATTCTCATGGCACAACCAATTCAAATCACCATTTCACAAAATCTCAAGACAAGGAGAAAGACAGAAAACTACTCAAATTTCATGAAGAAGATATGACAAAACTTGGAATTTATAAATAAAAGCAAAGTCATACCAATTTCAATAAGTGAATACAACTTATCTCTAATTCCTCCACAAGCAAACTCTTCGAAGTTCCTCTGAATCTCTTCCTTTCTTTATAACACACAGAATTCTCCTTCGAAGCCGCAAGGAGGAAGAAATCTATTCCTTTCTTTATAACACTCTGAATCTCTTCCTTTTCTTCCACTCTTACAATCTCTCAAATAATTCCTCACAAAACTAACCACTCTCTACACTCTAATGGGCACCACAAACAACAAAGATTCAGCGGAGCCCCCCAGGTACCCAAGTGGACACCCTCAGGCACCCCAGCGGACACACTTTTTCAGCTTCCAAATGTTTCTTCTAAAGTTGAAGAAGAGTTTTCAAGAGTTGCCCGAGTGTCCCTTCAAAAATCATCCACATTCAATGCCTTTGTTGAGAGAACCAACGTGCTCACCGTCGGCGGCCTCGATGGCGTCGTTGGAGGCCTCGATGGTATTGTCGGCGGCCTCGATGGTATCGTCGGCGGCCTTCTAGAATATTTAATTTTAGACTATCGGGAAAAACCCGCCATCGGTGACGTCGAGCCCGTCGTCAGGGGCCAAGATCAAATCTTCATATTTTGGTCTTTTTTGCTCCAAATTTGCTCTTTTTTGCATCTTTTTGCTCCAATGACCATAATTCAACATACCTGCAATATAACATCAAAAATACTTTTCCTTAAAGTGCAATATCATCAAAATTAGTGTAAAATAGGTATGAAAATCTCAACATATTTTCCTTTGGTCATTTACCAAGTGCAATATAAATCCTCACCTCGTCTTTAGGCCTTTACACAATAATGTTGTGCAATTTAAGCTCTAACTCGCCTTAGGCTCCAAGGTTCTCGTTAGTTACGATAAAAATTCTCCTATCTTCCAGGCTATTTGTATGATTGTATCATGCAAATGTAAGTCCTAACTAATAAAATTGATAAGATGGAATGTCTAATAATATCTCTTTTAAATTGAAACCAAACCATAGGATAGCTTGGGAAGTCACTGGGGTTCTCCTCAAAATCTGTATCATCCCTTAATTTTCTCTCTTTGGATTCCACAATAATTGTTCTAAATTTGAGCCCTGCCCATTCAACACTCCTTTGTGTGACTTTTAAAAAGTATTATCCTTTGAAATTCTTGAAGGCACTATTTTCTGATCTAAATCGAGAGTTTTCTTAGATGACCTCGGTCATTTAAGAATTAATTAACTATAGAAGCTTACCCTTATAGAAAACTTCAAAACCCAGCTTAATATAAATCTTGTTTAATTTTTCATATTAGATAGGAAAACTTATCGGTCAACATAAAGGTTCGCAGACTAAAATGGATATCATAAATTTTTTAGTTTATTTAATCGAGACTCACTAGTAAGTAATATGTCTATTCCTCTGAATAGATGTATCACTTGTGGTATTGTGATCGTTGATTTAAATTATTGTTTATATGAGATTGGTTCATAGTAGGAAGACGAATAAAGAAAACTATTTATAATTCATGAGAAGAATACAACAAAATACGGATTTCATATATAAAAATAAGTTTACAAAACAAATAAATAAAAGAACACAACTTATCTCACAATCTTTCCCAAGCAAATCCCTAGAAGTTCTCTTTAAAAACTTTCCCTCTTTACAAGTACTCTCAATTCTCTCTTAGGAAAGTAATGAAAAAAAAATCTCTCACCTTCCCTCTCCTCTTACAATCCTTAAAGAAAATCTTCAAGCCCTTGACTTTCTCTCTCTCTCTCTCTTAGCTTTTTAGAAAATCCCTCACACCCCCTCCTTCTTCGCCCCCCTTTTCAAGCCCTCGACTTCCCTCCTTTTTATTAAAGGCTATCTCCCTCTAAAAAGAATTCAAAATTCCCTCCAAAATTCTATCCCAAAGTTAACCCTTTTGAATTCAAAAGACATGTATATTGATCCAAGAGACATATCTTCATAAAAGAACCTTCCAAAGTGTATAGATGCATTAAATCACTCGATGGGGTGTTTAGAACAAGTTTCCCTTTTAAAATTCATGCAAAATTCATCACAAACCGCCTTAATCCGCAAAAACTCATCTCTTACGCCTCAGGTGCTGGTTTTGGCGCCTCAGGTGCTGGTTCTGGTGCTTCAGGCGCCATCCTACTTAAGACCACGTTGTTCTGGGTTTTGGCGCTTTAGGCGCTAGCTCTTTGTCAAAAGGCGCTTCAGGCACCAATTTTGGTGCTTCAGACACCAGCTCTCTGTAAAGTGTCGCTTTAGATGCCAGTTCTGGTGCTTTAGGTGCCTGAATTTCAAAATTCATTGTTTTGGATCAAAATTTTGTCTTTTTTCCTACTTTTGCTCCGAATGCTTAAAATTAATATACCTGCAACAAAAACATGAAAATATTCTTTTTAAAGTTTAATATCACCCAAAAAAACATGAAATGATACTTAAAACAGCATATTATTTTGGTGTCTCCGTACACCAGTAAGAATTGTTGCATTATCAATTGATGGAGAGGGTTCCTTGCCTTTGGTAGTAGTAATAGCAGGTCTCTTTGTTGTACCACCTGGTTCGAGTTGTGGGTGAAGCCAATAGCATTTATCATCATCATGCTCAAACATTTTGCAATGATTACAGCAATAAGGCATTTGCTCAGTTACAATGGGTTGCCAATACCCATTATGTTCTGTCTTTAATCACACTTCCTCAATAGGGGGAGTGAAGTGTCTCTTTCAACTAATATCCTTGCAAAAGATGGTCTAGACAAGTTGTAAGTTGAGATATCAAGCTTCATTGGTCTTCCCTAGAGAACACCAATAGAAAAGAGGACCTTATGATGAAAATACTGTAATTTTAATCCTGGGATCTTGAACCAAATGGGGATAACTTGTGAAGGATGAACGGCATGTGTCCATTTTAATATTTTCATTGGTTGTTCATCAATGTAAATAACCTTTTGGAGAAAAGCTTGGCATAATATTCTTCTTTAACTAATTGAATCATCACATGTCTACCATCAAACAACCCCACCTTCCAGGAGCCTGAAAACTTCATTGCATCAAAGGTTTTCCTGATTACCTCCATTTTAGGATGACCCAAAAGAAATTTTCCTATTAGTTTGAACTTGCATCTGTAATTAAGTTCAATGGCGTCAGCTTCAGTGAAGATAAGAGCATGTTTTTCACTCTTCTTACTGTCATTTTTAAAGAGGGGACAAACATCATTGTTGTCAAAAGAATCATGGTATTCCTGAGGGAATAACAATTTATCACCCAAGCTAGCAGCTCCAATGCCGACTACGTTAACAAAAGAGGATTTCCCAATAAAGTTTGGATCAGCTTGAGTGAGGCTATTTTCCATTTTAGCAGACAGAGTCAGTAAGCAGAGGAGCAAGCTTCAATGAAACAGTAAACTAGCCTCAATCTTGAAAAAGAGAGAGCCCAGGAAGCCTCAAAAGAAAGTAACACAACACTACTGATAAAACCAACCTCACCAACACTTTAAAAAGGCCTAAAATGCATAGTAACAGTAAGAAAAAGGTCACCAAATGAGCAAGGTAGTCGCTAGCCGCCATTGCTAGAGGCCAAACCCTAGCAGAGCAAATTGCGTCGCAAACATTTATGTGTGTGTGTATGTGTGTGTGTGTGTGTGTGTGTGTGTGTGTGNGTGTGTGTGTGTGTGTGTGTGTGTGTGTGTGTGTGTGTGTGTGTGTGTGTGTGTGTGTGTGTATTAAAAAAACAAAAAAATCCATTTCCCCAAAATCAAGTTACATCTGATGAAAGGGAGATCAACAGAATCTCCATAAATCAAAACTTTCAAAAAACTAAAAGGACATATAATACATATTATCCATTATGTAGCTCTGGAAGATTTAGCTAGATAGTTAGCATGTTGGTTCCCTTCCTTGTGAATATGGCTCCAAAGCACATGAGTCCTCTGAGCTATCAACAGATCAACTGTAATGCATCTAATTCAATTTGGAGAAGAGAAATTTTGAGAGAGGTATCTATCTTTGAAACCTAAAATATAGTCATTGCTTCAGTTTCCAAAGTAGAATTGAAACAAATAGGAGTTTGGAAATACCAGAAATACTTCACAAGATGATTCCTACAAATATCCCCCAATGCCCGCAGTTATGGAAGAGTAACTCTGATTAGTGTTGATTTTGACCCAAGGGAAGGATGGTTTGCACCATTAAACATTTTGCACTTGAAAGCCAGTCCTGAGTGGAGGTGTAGAGCATGAAGGTGAATGCCAAAAAGGGTATGGATTTTGTGAAGATTATTGCAGCAATTAAGAGCAATAGAGTGGGAATCGGTTCTCCCATCCTCATATTTTGCAGAGTTCTTGGCCATTCAAATAAACCAGGAAATGATCAGAGGGAGGAAGTGTTACTTATGCTCTTTATAGTCCAACTAGCAGGCCTCCAAAGTTCTCCAAGAGAAAAGACGATGACTAAGAAGAAAGTGAGCCAAGGTAGCTTTCCAGACTGCAGTGCCAAATGGACATGTGAAAAAGAGGTGTTTCAACATTTCTTCTTGAGAGCAACATAATCAGTACTCCTCAAGCCTTTTAGTTTTGTATTATCATCAGTTGGCAAAAATTGCTTAAACAGCCTCTAGTTGAAGAAAGAAATGGAACGAGTGAGTCTTTTGTCCCAAATGAGCTTGCCTCAAGAGTTCTCCTACCATCTGAAGGAATGATTGTGGATGAAAGCATTGAGAGTTTGACTAGCAGGGTTCTTAGTGACCAATTTTTCAGGTTGGGAAGGATCAAAATGGATATTTATTATATCCTTCAGAGTATCAGCATCCACAACTAGATTTCTCTTGTATTATCTTATATCATCTCATGTAAGAACTCAAAGATGAATGCCTTAATTAACATAGGAGGGCAGAGGAGACTTACAGAAGAGGAGGATGATTTGAGGAGGAGGAGGCTCACTGGAGTACTTTTCTTCATTCTTCTTCATTTGCTCGAGTAGTAATATTTAAGTTTCATAGTGTGTGGAGAACATGTGTGTGTCTTGCAAAGTGCAAGAGAAACTCCTATTTATAAGACGCAAAGGTGAGACTGATCATGAAAAAGTTAACCGCAACTTAGGATTATTTTTATACAATTCTATTGATGATATTGTGCTTTAAGAAAGTTATAATAGGTAATTCAAGTGAGGAAACCAGAAGGGGATTTGGAGCTGAATGATGAAAAGTGGCATCAACGCTTAGGCCAGACCATTGGGCGCCTAGGCACCAGTTCATGCCTTCTAAACCTGATTTGTTAGCCTTTAAAATCCAATCATTGGGCATCTAGGTGTCACGATACCAGTGCTTATGCACCTAACCCTTGGGAACCTAAGCACCCATGCAGAATTTAGCAAATTGAGAGCTTAGCGCTTAGGCGCCAGTAACTACCTGGAGCAGTTGCTACATTTTGTGACCCAAAACTTGAAGGAACGTGTGTGGGGTCGTGGAGGGATGATGGGGAGTTGTGGAAGCTATTGTAAAATTTTTATATATAGCAGAGAAATGCATGCTTGATTGATTGATGCTTGTGGGATCACTTAGTGGCTATTGTTTGGAGTTCCTTGTTCTACTGTGGGAAGATTGATATTGGCTCATTACTTGGAGGTTTTATTTTTTGTTTGGAGAACCATAGTTCTTCTTCTATGTGCTTGATACACCAAAAATATATGCATTTTTAGATCCATATTTTATACTTATTTTTTGTGATATTGCACTTTAATGGAAGGTATTTTGATGTTTTCATGCAGGTTGTTGATTTTTAGGACTTAAAGCAAAAAAGAATGGAATTTGGAGTCAAAATGAAGTTTGTGAAAAAATACTCAGCGTTGACCGCGCTAAGGGCAGCGCCAACGGCGTAGAACAATAGAACATACTGAGAATTTTACTTAGCATTGAGGACGCCAGAAGAGCGCCAATGGCGCCTTTAAATAGAGAGTAGCGAATTAAATTGCGGGACACTGGCACTGATGGCGCCAATGTCAGTTCAGCCCTGTTTCTAGAAGATTCAACGTATTTGGATGATTTTTGAAGAGATTTTAGAGGCACCTCTTAGAGAACCGACCCTAAGTTCTATTTTGGGCCAAAATTCATCAGGAAACACACTCCTTCACTCCTTCACTCCTTCACGTTCTATTTCTCCATTCTTCATAATTCATTTTCATTCCACCGCCACATTAGAGTTAATTAGTGAGTTTTCTTTTATAATTTAGAGTTTGTGTGGTGAGATTAAGTGTGAAACTTTTTGTAAGAGTGTTGGAGAAGGGAAAAAGTGAGAGATACCTTCTTCTTTCGTTTCTAAGGAAAGGCTACAAGGGATTTTCTTTGAGAAGGAATTTCAGATAAGTGTTATTTGTTTATTAGTGTTGTATGAACTTTCTTTTATATATGAAATTTATATTTTATTGTATCTTTCTCATAAAGTTTGAGTAGTTTCCTCTATCTTTCATCCTACCCTGAGATATGGTGAAATGAAGAGATAACATGGATGTGCCAATATTAAAATATAAAATAAATTGTGATGATTTTTTAAATCCAAACTTAATTTACTTTTCGATCTGATCAATTGAATTGTTAAAATGTGTTGTGAAACATATGATCCGGGAAATGGAGTATGAGTTCTACAACAAAGTGAGGATCACATTTGAATTCATGGAGGAGAAATTCGTTCATGGAATTAAGTGCAAATAAATAAGGAAATATTCTTTATTGGGTGTACAATTGGAGAATCTTTAGGATGACAGACTAAAATCCCTAATTCAATCTTAGTGTTTAAAAACTAAAGCGAGAGTTAGCATTCAGGTGAAGGAAAGTGGGAGCTCTGGAGTGGGAGCCGGTATCCTTCTAGCCTAAACACAAATTTAGGGACTAAACCTAGGATTAGCCAATGATTTTCTATGCACTGTATCAGAGTAGAGAATTAAAACTACTTTTATTTGGCAAAATATATATTATAAACATTTATCTCATCTCATTTTACCAATACCTCATTGTAGTGGGATGGATGTTTTTTCACATAAGCAACTTCATTACATAAACATAGTTAGTAGATTAGTAGTTACAGTTTAAATCTTGCATTTCTATTTTGCTAATAGTTAAGTAATTTAGTTTTTATCTCAACATTCAAAATTAGTGACAGTAATTTTGTTTGACTTTCTGTGAATTTTCTAGTAAAATTTCTTATTGCAAATTTAAACCTTCCCCGTGGGATCGATATTTGGGGCTTAAATAGAAAGTCCATTATTACTTGACAACGATACGTATACTTGCGGAGAATCTCATTAATAATTGCCTATACTTATATATATTTTACAAAACTTGTTTTTAGTACACGATCAAGTTTTTGGCGTTGTAGTGGTATCAACTTCATAAATCCTTACATATAAAAAATCAGGATCAGTGCTGAGGAAGTGGTGCTGTACCAGGCAAGAGTGGGTGAATGACCTGACCTGCAATTGTATTTAGTGGCTATTGAGAAAAAATGTAATATGATAAAATTTAAGGAAATAATTTTCCCACTAAAGCCATTATGCAAGTATACGTATCATTTCAAGTAATATATGATTTTCTATAAAAATTCGAGTATCGATCCCACATGGAAAACATAAATTAAATGTTACCTTCAACCTTTGGTTTTCACTCCTAGGGCTTGATTTTAGGAGGATTTGAGGTGATTTAGAGGCAAAGGAACTTCAGATCTCATCTTCTCTAGGTAAGAGCTACACTTTAAACTAAATTTTTTTTATTTTTACCAAAGATTTTTCTTACATTGCCTAGATCCAAAAGTTTTGAATTTTTTTTGAGAGATTTTAAGAAAATGGTTTGGTGAAGAACTCTTACTTAGTGGATTTAAGTTTAAAGTGCTTTACATTTTGATTTTTGGAATTTATTAGGATTTTTATCAAATTTTTCTTAGATTTCCTATGACACCTAAAGCGAGCAAAAGAAAAATAGATTATGACGAGCAAAAATTTGTTAGCTATAAAGCTAGTGCTTGATTTCATAGTCTTCATGAAAATAAAAAAGTGATTCTGAATCGTGGTTTCAAAAATCTGGGAGGAGAAGTTGAATGATTAATTATCACTCTGTAGTGGGAAAACTTCTGTTATTTTACTGCTGATGTGATAGCTGGGATAGTTATGGAATTTTATGCCAACTTTTTGGAGGCTTCTGAAGATTTTATTTTTGTTCATGGTATCATTCATTTTCTGCCACAAATAAGGTCTTAGATGAGGTAATTTCTTTTTTGAATAGTGAGAAAGGAGCTTGGAAAGTAAAGAATGAAGTTAAAGTAAACTTTCCCCTTTCTATGCTAAATGTAGTATCTAAGGCCTGACATTATTTTATTTCTGGGAGAATGATTCCAACAAACCATCATAGTGAGGTGACCAAAGATAAAGTTATCCTGAACTTCTGTATTCAGCAAGTGATGGACTTAAATGTAGGCTCTATTATTTATATGAACACTCGATCTATTGCTCTGGGAGAGACCACTGATGGATTGTCACACACTGCTCTTATTTACACTCTTTGTGAGTAGGCAGGAGTTGATTTCAGACCAGATGAGGAGAGGATTGAGCCTCAAAGTCCTATTGGGCCTGCAAACATTAAGACTTATGAGTCCCATGTTGATTGGAGATCTGGAAGTAAGGGCAGGGATATTCCTTCTACTTCTAGGACCACTACTTTTAGTGAGCCTACTTCTAGTGACCCCAGTAACAGGGAACTATTGGATCAGATAATGATTCAATAGAGGGATATTTTGAGGATGGGTCATAGATTACAGAAAATGGGTGTCAGAAATGCTCATACAGATGATTTGATTTGGTAGAAGTTTGAATATGATGCTGCTTATAATGATGATTTAGTGAGATACCTGAGGGGTGATCATTCTGTTCAGTTCCCTATTCACCCTGTTTATACTCCATATCAGTAGCAAAAGTTGGATGTTGATGAATAAGAAGATGATGACTGGTAATCTTTTTGTTAGTTTGTATGTGATTATACTTTGTGATTATTTATGTGTTTTGTGATATTGTTGAGACTGTTTATTAGATTTTGACTCTGTTGTTATGTTGTAATGTGAAACTGAAATTTGTAAAACTATTTTCATTTCTAGAATTTAGTTTAGTTATGTTGTTAGTTTCATCATTTTGTTAAATGTATTGTAATTAACTCTTTCTCAACAGATTTTATATGTATTATGTGCAATTTAATGTTTTAAGGATTGTAGTTTTTCATATTAGCACCTGTAGTATTTCAAAATTTATTTTCAAAAATCAGGACCTTCAACAGGTATGCAATTTCTTTATGTATTTAATGTTTTCTTTCACCCTTTATTTTTAAGTTCTTCATGCTAAATTTTTTCAAAATTTAAGTTTTGGGGGGGGGAAGAAAAATTATCTTTTTTATACAAAAAAAGAAGGAACTTAATTTTAATTGTCCTCATTTAACTATATTTTCAAAATTTTAAATTTAACATGATCTTTGGTATTACGAGTTAACTTTAGATTACTATATTTATGTTTCGAAATATATAGTAAATTTAAGTAAAAATTTTCAATAATAAAGGTTAATTCTAGAGAATAAGATATTTGGTAAAAGAGAATAAGACTATGTTTTTTTATTTTAAGTAAAGAAATTTGTATTTTTGAAGTATTAAAAATCTTAAAAGATTCATGTAAAAAAAAAAGAATTAAACTTTATGAAATATTTAAATTAATATAAATTTGTTAAGTAAAGAAATGTAAAAAGTTTTTAACTTTAAGAAGAGGATAGTGAAGTTAAAAATCATTAGAAGCTATCTAGACATAGTAATCTTCACATAAAACAAAAGGGAGAAAGGAAATAAAAAGGGATTAAGAAAATGATCCTGAAAAGAAAAGAAAAAGAAAAAGATGTGGGGAGAAGCTTGAGGAGTACCTAATTAAAAATTGGCTTCACTTGAATCAACTTAAGGAAAAAGACTTGGACACATTTTCCAAACTTTTTATTTCAATATTAACTTAATTACTAGTAAAGTTTTAGGAAGTTCTTTTTCATATGAATATTTTAAGTGATTTTAATATGACAAATTGCAATTTTTTTGAAAGAAATAGAGGATGAGAAATCTTGGATTTAATTGCTGAATATCCCTACAACTTTAGTATTAACTTGAGTTGTTTTGAATTTTTCTTAAGTTATACTATTATGTTTAAAGAATTAAAATATGGAAATCTAAAAGATAAACTCTTTACCATAAGTCATAATTTTATGTAGTAGAGGAGTTACTTGAGGACAAGTAACATGTAAGTTTGGGGGATTCGATACACCAAAAATATATACATTTTTAAACTCATATTTTATACTTATTTTTTTGTGATATTACACTTTAATGGAAGGTACTTTAATGTTTTCTTGCAGGTTGTTCATTTTTAGGACTTAAAGCAAAAAGGATGGAATTTGGAGTTAAAATGATGTTTTTGAAGAAATACTCAGTGCTGACCGCGCCAAAGGCAGCACTAACCGCGTAGAACAATAGAACAGACTGAGAATTTTACTCAACACATTAAATTGCGCAGAACAATAGAATAACTTTAAACAGAGAGCAGTGAATTCAATTGCGGGACACTGGCGCCACCAACGTCGGAATGGCGCCGACAGCGCTAATGTCGGTTCAGCCCCTGTTTCTAAGAGATTCGATGTATTTAGACGATTTTTTAAGAGATTTTGGAGGCACCTCTTGGAGAACCAACCTTAGGCTCTATTTGGGGCTGAAATTCATCAGGAAACACACTCCTTCACTCCTTCACATTCTTTTTCGAAATTCTTCATAATCCATTTTCATTTCACCACCACATTGGAGTCAACTAGTGAGTTTTTTTTTTATAATTTAGAGTTTGTGTGGTGAGATTAAGTGTGAAACTTTTTGTAGAAGTGTTGGAGAAGGGGAAAAGTGAGAGATATTTTCTTCTTGTATTTCTAAAGAAAGGCTACAAGGGATTTGCTTTGAGAAAGAGTTGCAGATAAGTGTTGTTTATTATTAGTGTTGTATGAACTTTCTTTTATACATGAAATTTTTATTTTGTTGTATCTTTCTCATGAAGTCTGAGTACTTTTCTCTATCTTTCTCCCTACTCTGATATATGGTGAAATTAAGAGATAACATGGATGTGCCAATATTAAAATATAAAATAAATTGTGATGAATTTTCAACTCCGAACTTAATTTACTTCTGATCTGGCCAATTGAATTGTTAAAATGTGTTGTGAAATATATGATCCAAAAAATAGAGTATAAGTTCTACAACAGAGTGAGGATCACATTTGATTTCACGGAGGAGAAATTCGTTCATGAAATTAAGTCCAAATAAATAAGGAAATATTTTTTGTTGGATGTAGAATTGGAGAATCTTTAGGGTGACAGACTAAAATCTCCAATTTGGTCTTAGTATTTAAAAATTAAAGTGAGAGTTAGCCTTCAGGTGAAGGGAAGTGAGAGCTCTGGAGTGGGAGTCGGTATCTTCCTAGCCTAGCCACAGATTTAGGGACTAAACCTAGAATTAGCCAATAATTTTCTATGCACGGTATCAGGGTAGAGAATTAAAATTGCTCATACTTGGCACAATACATATTATAAACATTTATCTCATCTCATTTCACTAAAATCACATTGTAATGGGAAGGACGCTTTTTCACATAAGAATCTTCATTACATAAACATAGTTGGTAGATTAGTAGTTACTGTTTAAATCTTGCATTTCTATTTTGCTAATAGTTAAGTAATTTAGTTTTTATCTCAAAATTCAAAATTAGTGACAGTAATTTCATTTGACTTATGTGAATTTCCTAATAAAATTTATCATTGCAAATTTAAATCTTCTCCGTGAGATCGATATTTGGGGCTTAAATAGAAAGTTCATTATTACTTGATAACGATATGTATACTTGCGTAGAATCCCATTAATAATTGCTAAATAGAAAGTCCATTATTACTTGATAACGATATGTATACTTGCGTAGAATCTCATTAATATTTGTCTATACTTATATATATTTTACACAACTTAGTTTTAGTACACGAATCAAGTTTTTGGCGCCATAGTGGTGTCAACTTCATAAATCTTTACATATAAAAAATCAGGATCAGTGTTGAGGAAGTGGTGTTCTACTAGGCAAGAGTGGGTGAATGACCTGACCTGCAATTTTATTTAGTGGCTATTGAGACCAAATGTAATATGATAAAATTTAAAAAAATAATTTTCCCACTAAATCCATTACACAAGTATACGTATCGTTTCAAGTATCATATGATTTTTTATAAAAATTTGAGTATCGATCCCATAGGGAAAAGATAAATTAAAAGAAATGAAATGAAATACATGAATTTTAACTTTAAGCAAACTTTACTTAAGGCTGTAGCAACTATCTAAAGATGAAAATTAAGTTTAATGATGCAAGTAAGACTAAATGTAAGGATTTTAGAAAACATATAAAAAAAGAAACTCTCCTTGCAAATAATTCATAATTATTATAAGATTTCAAATGTTTAAAAGCTTAAATGTGATATTGTGACAAATAAGAGCATGCCTATTCTTTACTTCTTTCGATTGTGTAAGGAACATTGACTGATCTAAAGTTAGTGTCGACATGTATAGTAGTGTTGGGCAGGTTTTAGTCTTTAACTCCTAGATTACCCACTGTACCATTTCTATATAACCCATCAGTGACCCTTAATTCTAATTTAGACCAAATTGATAAAAGAATCTAGCATGTCACTCTAGAAACATCAATTCTACACCCATCAAATCTTATCTCCCTATCTAATTGCACTCCTCATCGGATGATCACAACTACTCTTTCCAAGGTGAAATGTAACACTTACAAGTTAAGAAATCTCCCTCAACAAATTTTAACAATACAAGTGGTCAATTTGTAAAGTAAATGAAGATCCAGTAAAAACATCATCACAATTAATAGGAATAAAAGAACCTCTAAACAAAATCAAAATCACTTACTTAATTACTTCATAAAGCAAAGAGAAAGAAAGAAAACTACTCAAGACGCATGAGGATAACAAAACAAAAAATATTTATAAAACTCAAATCCAAAGTACAATACTTAAAGATGAAGATACAAATACTTATCTTGAATGATTCCCCAAGCACTCCTTTGAAGTTCTCTGACTTATCTGACTCTAACAACACTTACATGACTCACAAACTCCAAAAATCACAAAGACTTACAAAGAACACTATTCACACACTTAACACACTCACACAATATGTGACTTTATATATCCAACCTCTCTAACCTCTTGGAATTAATCCCTATTTATATTGCTTCGAAAATGACCAAGGGTTGCTTCAGACATCTCTTGAAAATTTGGCCTCATTCAATGAATCTTCTAGAAAATAATTGTAGTGCCTATAAGCCAAATCGCCGAGGCGCCAGCTAAGTTCTGCATCCAGTGCTTAGGCACCAGTTCGGGTGGTTTGGTAATTTTCTTTAGTTTAGCTCATTTTGCTCCCTTTTGATGTATTTTTGCTCCTTTTTACTCTTAAACTATTTTCCTTGCACCTGCAATCAAAAACATAAAAATATTATTCATTAAAGCATAATATCCTCAAAAATTGAGCATACAATTAGCATAAAAATAAGAAATTTTAAAGTGGATCAATTCCCCCAAACTTAAATGTTATTTGCCCTCAAGTAACCTTTCTTACTATATATAAAAAGTATAACTTATGAAATTGAATTTTACTTTAAGATTTTTATAGTTTTCATTTTATAAATGTAATAGTAAAACTTTAGAAAAGATTTTCAATAACATAGGTTAAAAATAAAATGTAAAAATATTTAGTAATCAAATCTAAGACTTCTAATTTCCTATTTATTTTAAGAATAATTATAGTTTGTTATATTAAAGATACTTTGAAGAATTACAAGAAAAAAAATTCATGAGAATTTTATGAGTAAGAATGTTAATACTTTATAAATAAGCTTAGAAATGTAATTAAGTTCATTTATTTAAGATGATTTAGGTGAAACCAATTTTTGATCAGCGGTCTCAAGCTTCTCCTCACATATATTTTTCTTTTTAGCTTTTCTTTTCTTTTTATTTTTCTTATCTTTTTCTTTCAGGATCATTTTTAATCCTTTCTTTTTCCTTTCATGTCATGTGAGGATTACTATATTTGGATAACGTTTAATGATTTTGAACTCCATCATCTTTTCTTAAAGCTAAAAACTTCTTACATTTCCTTAGTTAATAAATGTGCATTAGACTTTGAAAAATTTTTTTCATAAATTTTCAATTATTTATTTTCAAATAAAAATCCAAGATCTCTAAATTTTCTAAAAATACAATTTTGTCTATTTTAAATAGTAAAAGCATAAATTTATACTCCTATACTAAATATCTCAAATCTAGAATTAATCTTTACTATTAAAAACTTTTACTTAAGTTTACTATATTATTTATAAACTCAAAAATATAGTTATCTCAAACTATCTCAACATACCACAGGTTATAATAAAATAATTTTTGAAAATTATATTTTACTTAGGATAAATAAGGTTTAGTTGGGTTTACCACAGGTTATAATAAAATAATTTTTGAAAATTATATTTTACTTAGGATATAAGGTTTAGTTGGGTTTTTTTTTTAAAGAAAATTTTCTCCCTTCCTACAAAATTAAATTTTAAATTAATTTAAAACAGTACATTTTATAATAAGCATGAAGAAAGAGAAAATTTTAAATTTTCTAAGCAGAAGAACAATACAGGTACAATAAAAATACGTGTTGAGTAGTAAATAGTTTAAATTAAAACAGGTATATCATGAAAAACTTGCAAATATAAAACTCTACTTAAACACATCCAATACTAAATAACAGAGTAGCAAAAGTATCAGTGATAAAACAAAATTACACTAAGCAATCCTACATAGTCATACATCAGTAATTCAAACATAAGAAATAATAAACAGATCTACGACAGAAAAGTAAGAAAGTCTAGTTATCTCCTTAAACATCATCATCATCATCTAAATCAAATAATATATCTTTATCCATAGATTTTGGGCCTGCATAAGGAGTCAATCGAGGGCAAGTAGAAAACTCAACTGACTGGTCTCCCTTCATGAATTTCAGTAATGTATTGTCATAATCAGCATCATAATCACTCTTTCTCTGAACATAATCTGCCATGTGATCAAATTTATTTTCCATATCTTCCATATGACATTGCATCAAAAACATATCATTCTGGTGTTTCAAATATCTCTCACTCAACACATCCCTGAAACCAGATGAAGGCTCAGTAGCAGTGGATGTAGAAGGTCTAGAAGTAGAAAGCCTAGAAGTAGTCATAGAAGGTGCATCATGAGCTTTATCTCTAGGTCCTCCATATACATCTACATTGGCCTTCCCAATGGGTTTAAGTGGCTTCAATTGCTCCTCCCAATGTTCAAACTTTACTCCAGAGTCTTTACAAATAGTAAATATCAAAGATAAAAATCCAAGACTTGAAGTAGTACTAGCTCTAGCAAAAGAAATCATAGTCTCATAAATAAGAGAGCCAACATCTATAAGCTTCATCTCTTGAATGTAGTAATTTAATATAGCTCTTTCTCTAGTTAACTCAATTAAATGATTTAAAGGAAGGAGGCGAGCAAAAATAAAACAATGCCAGGATTTTAAGGTGGCATTGAGCTTGAAAGAAGAAAAATATACCTTGCAATCATTCTGAATCTTCCAGGCTCCATGTCCATCAATCAAATATGCAACAATCTGATCTAAGTCTTCTTCAGATGGAATGTACTCTGAATAGAAACAGTCAATAGTAGATGATAGACCATATACCATATTGATCTGTTCTGTGGTGAACTCTACTGCTTTTCCCCGAACAAATACCTCGTCATTATCTGCTTCAGGTAAGTTTGCATGAAACTCTCGTATAACAGCGATGACGATAATAGCAGTAAAATAATAGAAGCATTCTCATTACGAGCCACAATAACATTTTCAAAAGCTCCACCGGGTCTGTAAAAGCTTCGCTCTGTAATAAACTTTCTCGATAATGCGAATTCATTGTAATGAATTTGTACTTTTATATAAATAAATTTGGCATTTTCGAAAGTTTCATTTTCGTTTCCCCGCTTTGTCTTAGGAGCCATCTAAAAATTTTAAGAAAAATTCTAACAAATTTTAAATTTTAGATAAAAGGCTTCGTACAAGCTTTTTCAAACTAACAAAGCTTATATCCATGGATTTTTCACTACCTAATCAAATATTTTTGCAAATTTGGGTAATGTATGAAAAATTCATGATGAAATCGCAAAATAATTATGCCAAAATGTAGATCTAACCTTGAGAAGATGAAATCTGATGGTTTCAAGCAAAGAAACATGAAAATCAGAGCTCTAAGAAGTACCTTAGGGCATGTTTTTGCGAAAAATAGAAATGAGCTTGGGCATCAACAATGGCATGGATTCAGTTTAATAAGTGAAATTTTCAAGTTTCAGTTGGTTCAGTTGAACTAGAGCCTAAGTGCGGGTTTCAGTGCCTAGGCGCCAAGCTGTGCAGATGGTCTGGCGTTTAGGAGCCAGAACCGGCGCCTAGGCGCTAGTCTCAAAAATTTTTTCTTGGATTTTAAGTGTAACATAATAAGACAAAGATATTTAAACCAAAATTTAACATTAATTTAATATCACACCATTTGTTTATGATCTCACAAACATCTTCTATCTTCCAATTATAACTCTTAATTTGAGATTACTTAACCATTCTAACACAAGTTTTACACAACTCAAATATTCATTAATATCCACCATGTGACTATACAACAGACACTAAAATAGTTTAGAACACTATAAATTAAGAACACGCAAGAACACAATCAACTATAAGATTAAGTAGCACACAACACATTCATTACTAAAGTAGACACAAACGTAAAACACTTAAACACTAGAATCCTTCCATTGATCAGCCCTTGTTGACCTAATTCTCATCACTGGGTTGATGGAAGGAGCACAAGAAAATTCTCTGGTTGTTCTTTCTTCAATCCAATTGTTCTTGCAATACATAGGTATCTGATAATCTTAATAGCATGTCATGTGATTAAATTGGAGTTTCATTTGTCACTCCAAATTCTCATACTGATGATATATTTCATGCAACTTGTGTGATTTGACAACTCCTCTTCAATCTTCCTCAATTTGCTCGTCATCCCTTCCAAAATTGGTTAGGGCATTATTATGGACAAACTTATCTCCAATGGCCATACCATTACTCCATGGAAGCTAGTGAATGGAAGCAAGATCTCAAACTCCCTCCATTTTTTCTTATCTCTAGTCCAATTTTCAAAGTTTTGATGTTTTGAGACGATGGTAACGCAGATTTAAAAGGAAAAAAACGGAGAAAACTTCTTGGGGGTGGTTTTCCCCATGTCCAGAAACTGTGGCGCCTAGGCACCAGATTCTGGAGCCTAGGTGTCATCTTCATAGGACTCTGACGCTTATGAGCAAATTTTGGCACCTAGGCGCCAGTGTCCTAGTGAACACCGATTTTCCTATTTTTGATTTTTTTCAATTTTCAATCATGTTTAATACCATAAATAGTGTTTAAAAATGCTACTAAAGCAAAGAATGGTCACGATACTACATTAATAATAAAATAAATCAAATCACACAAATAGATTATGGGTTCCCTCCCACAAAGCACTTGGTTTAACGTCGTCAGCCCGACGTATCCAAATGTTTTACTCGGATTGACCTAGCATCAAAGTTTATTTATAACAGGGCTTGTTTTCTCTAGGGGTGTCAAAAAAGCTCGTTGTTCGCGAACAGCTCGTGTTCGACTCGTTTGTTAAGTAAACAAGCCGAACACAAACCAATTTTTAAAGCTCGAATTATAAATGAGCTGAACGCGAACAACTTCTTGTTCGCTCGTGTTCGGCTCGTTTTAGCTCGAAATAAAAAATTATATAATTATTTATATAACAATATATTACATATATTATTTATATAATAATATATTATATATATTTATGTAGTTTAAATCATAACACCTCATGTGTGGTTAGTGTATTCTTTTGTATATATTTGATCCAGGTTCGAATCTCACACTTTACATCTATTTTTCTCAATTTTAGTTTAACGAGCCAATTTCGAATTGAACACGAGCCGAACACGAACATGAATATTTAAATCGAGCCGAACAAGAACACATTGTTCACGAGCCGATTTCGAACACGAGCTATTTCGAACGAGCCAAACATGAGCTCGCTCAAGCTCAGCACATTTACAGACCTACTCTATGCAATTTAGATGGATCTTATTCTGGAACTCATTTTGATCAATTACACAATTCATGTGTTATTTACTCTCTAAAATGGATTTGAGAGATTTCCAATTAAACATCCAGCTATTTGATTTAGGTTCATTCTGACTTGGAGGCGTTCTTTATTGTTGGGTTTGTTTCATTAAATAAAACTTTCGACAATAATTTTGTTGAAAATCATATTTGGATGGTGACATAATCAGTCCCATAAGATTTTAGTTCAAATATTCATATGCTTTTTAAAATCTAAAAAGTTGCAATTGACATAGATTAAGAGGGCGCGTTATCTCAAGTCATGACCAGTGTGCTTCATGAGGCCACATTAGGTTTAATTTGTAATTTGTTTAATGTAGGACGAGCTTTACTTTTGGTCATCTATGCCAATTGGGAGAGTACATGTCAAATCACACAGGATGGATCAAGGCCTAACCTTATTTGGATTGGAGCTAGCCTAACTTTGTTAGTGTTTGAGCCAAGCCACCTAATCTTGGAAAAGTTAGTTCTAGGGGCTTAGCTATCAAGATTGAGGATTATATCTTTGAATTAAATTAAGGAATTGATGCGGAACGATGATGAACAGGGAATTTTGGGCAATTCGACGTGGTTGTTCTCCTTATTGGTGAGAGGATCAGGTTGCGAAAAAACTTTAATATGACTTGGTTGCTCTCCTTATAGGTGAGAGGGATCAAGTAGCGAGAATACTTGCAACAGATATTAGTAGTTGGTAGATGTTGATAAAGAATGATGGAGGTTGAGCGAGCAAACTAGATTCTTCTTCTTATAGAACGAACAGATATTAGTAGTTGGTAGATGTTGATAAAGAATGATGGAGGTTGAGCGAGCAAACTAAATCTTTCTTCTTATAGAACGAGAGACAAGGCGATTAGAAGGTTTGTGTCAGATGTTAATGCTTAATTAGTGTTGGATGTTGATTGTTGTTTGAAAGTTAGTGAGCAACATTAGATGCCAAATGATCTAAGCAGTGTATTAATGCATTTGACAACATTTGGGTAGCGCCGAATTTCTAATGTCGGGCAACATTAGGTGGCTAGCAAACTTTTGGGGTCGAACAGCATAAGGTTGGAAGAGTATAGGAGGCACCGACATTGATCAATGAGCAGTGTCTAGCAATGATGATGATGGGCTTTGATTTTAGTCAAATGTGGAAGTATGTTTGTGGTGGAAAAAAGTGTGACCTTGTTTGAAGCTCTAGAATTTTCTCAAGTCCATGAATTCATTGTGCTAGATGCACTCCCTCGAATGCGTTGAGAGGTAGGGCTGTCAAAACGGCTCGTTGTTCGCGAACAGCTTGTGTTCAGCTCGTTAAAAAGCTCGTGTTCAGCTCGTTAATTTCGTTCGATAAGTTAACGAGCCGGNTTTCTCAATTTAAGTTTAACGAGCCAATTTCGAGCCGAACACGAACACAAATATTTTAATCAAGCCGAACACGAACACATTGTTCACGAGCCGATTTTGAACATGAGCCGATTTCGAGCACAAGCTATTTCGAACGAGCCGAACACGAGCCAGTCAGAGCTCGCTCAAGCTCAGCTCGTTTACAGCCCTAATTATCTCCAATGTAAGGTTTCAACCTATATCTATTTACGTTAGTTATACGTTCAGTTTTTTTATCTTTAATATCCACAATCCCATAAGTATATACTTTTATCACAATGAATGACTCCATCCATCGAACTTAAATTTTTAAGGAAATAATTTCAATCGAGTATTGTATAATAAAATTTCTTGTCCAATTTCAAAGTTCTTTCTTAAAATCTTACGATCATGCCTTCTTTATAAATTCTACATTTTCATAAGATTCATTTCTAAATTTCTCGAACTCATTTAATTGCAAAAATTGTTTATCTTCAACATCCTTTAAATTATAATTAAATTTTTTTATTGACTAGTAAGCTTCATGCTCTAACTCAACTGGTAAATGACAAGTTTCTTCAAATATGAGCCTATATGGAGACATTCATGTAGAAGTTTTATAAGCAGTCCTATAAGCCCATAATGCAAAATCAAGTTTATCAGACCAATCAGTTCTATTAGGATTTACAGTTTTATCCCAAATTCTTTTAATTTCATTTGATACTTCTGTTAATCCATTGGTCTAAGGGTGATAAGTTGTGGCTATCCTATGTTTAACTCCATATTTTTTTAATTAATGTGTCAATTCTAAAATTCTTAAAGTGACTTCCCACATCAATAATGATCACTCTTGGCATTCCAAATTAGTAAAAATATTTTTGTTTAAAAATTTTACAACACTCTGAGCGTCGCAATGAGGCAAAGCAACCACTAAAATCCATTTAGACACATAGTCCACAACTAATAAGACATAAATCTTTCCTGAAGATTGTACAAATTGTCCCATAAAATCTAAACCTCATACATCAAAAATTTTAACTTCTACAGTAAAATTTAGAGGCATTTCATCTGTTTTAGAAATATTTTCTACTCTCTGACATCGATCACAAGTTTTTACATAATTATTAACACCTTTAAACAATGTAGGCCAATAAAATTCAGAGTATAAAATTTTAAATGAAGTCTTATCTATTCCAAAGTGTTCCACAAATTCATATTTATGACATTTTTGTATAATTTCTAGAGTTTCATTAATTGGTACGCATCTTCGAATGACTGAATCTCGACATCTTTTATATAAATAAGGGTCATTCCAAAAATAAAATCTTACATCGTACAAAAATTTTATTTTCTGGTGGCTTGTTAGTCCATATGATAGAAAATTACTAAGTAGTTAACTATATCTGCATACCACGATATATGCCACTCGGCAACAACATAAAGTTGTTCATGATGAAAATTTTCATTTATGTCGTCCTTATTGTTATTTTCATGTTCAAGTCTTGACAAATGATCAGCATATTTCCTATCCTTTATCTAAAAATTAAATTCTTGCAAAAGTAGGACCCATCTGATTAATCTTGGTTCTCCATTTTTATTTGACATAAGATATTTAATAACGGAATGATCAGTATGCGCCATGCATTTGGCTCTAAATAAATATGGTCTAAATTTATCAAAAACATATACTATTGCCAACATCACGTTTTTAATTGTTGTATAATTAATTTGAGATGCATTAAAAGTTTTGTTGGCATAATATATAACTTTAAAAATCTTCATACTTTTATCCTAAAACAGCTTCAATAGCGTAATCACTTGCATCACACATTAATTCAAACGGGTTTCCCAGTCATGTGAAATAATGATAGGTGCAATAATTAATTTTCTTTAATAAATTGAAGGCTTTTAGACAATCATCATTAAAATCAAAGTTAGTATCTTTTTCTAAATGATGGCATAGAAGCTTAACAATTCTAGAAAAGTTTTAATATACCTCCGATAAAATTCAGCATGTCCTAAAAAACTTCTTACTGTTGTTACTGAAGTAGAAGATTGTAATTCAACAATAATTTGAATTTTTGCTTCAACTTCCATACCATTTTTAAGAAATTTTATGTCTCAATACAATCCCTCATGTGACCATAAATTAACATTTTTCCTAATTGGGAACTAAATTTGTTTCTTCACAGTGTTTTAAAACTTTTACTAAATGATTCAAACACGAATCAAAAGAGGTTCCAAAAACGGAGAAATCTTCCATAAAAACTTCAATTCATTTCTCAATTAGGTCATAAAAATAGACATCATACACATTTGGAAAGTTGAATGAGCATTACATAAAACAAAATGCATTCTTCTAAAAGCAAAAATCCTATAAGAACTTGCCAATGTAGTCTTTTCTTGATTCTTTGGAGCAATAAGTATTTGGTGGTAACAAGATTATCAATCCAAAAAGCAAAAATATGGGTATCCAGCTAGTCTATCTAACATTTGGTCCAATAAAGGTAAATGAAACTGATCTTTCCTAGTAGTGGTATTTAATTTTCTATAGTTAATACAGATTCGTCGTCCAATGACTTGTCTTGTTGGAATTTATCCATTCTTTTCATTTACGACTACAGTCACTCCTTTCTTACGAATACAATCAATAGGACTAACCCATGCACTATCAGATATAGGAAAAATAATTCTAGCATCTAACCATATTAAAAGTTCTTTCTTTACCACTTCTTTTATTATTGGATTTAATCTTCTTTGAGGATCAACCTTAGGTTTATAGTTATCTTCCATTAAAATTTTGTGCATACGATTAAAGGATTGATTCATTTAATATCAACTAATGTCCAACCAAAAGCTTTTTAATAATTTCTTAATGTCTCCAATAATTTTTCTTCCTGATCTTTAGTTAACTCTGAGGATATTATCACTGGTAAAGTTGATGAACTTCCTAAAAATGCATACTTTAAATGCATAAGAGGTACTTTCATCTCAAGTTCAGGAGGATTTTCAATTAAAGGGATTAGAGATTTACTATTTTCAGTAGTATTTAAAATCTCCAAGTTTTCCTGAACATAATTAGTATCATCAACATTTCTCTAATGATTTTTCTTCAAAATCACTTTCAGTTTCACTATCTAATCCTTCTTGATGTAATATCACTTCATCTTTTTCCTCAGAAATGACTCCACATTTTTCTTGGTAATGTTTAAAAATTATATAATCAATAATATCCTACATTTTTCTTTAACAGGGCACCTCATTGACTTTAGAACATTACATATTACTTCGTGTTCATTAACCATCACGGTCAACTCTACTTTCTGTACAACAATCATAGCACACCGGGTAGCAAGTAAATGTCTCCCCAAAATATTAGGAATTTATTTATCTTCTTCCATGCACGGCACAATGAAATCCATATAGAAGATAAATTTATCAACCTTAACAAGTACATCTTTATAACTCCTTCAGGATAAATAATAGATCGATTAACTAACTGAAGAGTTACAGTAATGAGAGAAATCTCTCCTAAGTTTAAACTTCAAAAAATGGAAAAAAGCATGAGATTAATGCTAGCTCATAAATTGCATAAGGCTTTTCCATAATTTTTTTTTCCAATCACACAAGATATAGTGAAACTACCAGGGTCTTTAAACTTTTAAGGAAGCTTCTTTTGAATTATTGGACTACATTTTTCACTAAGTGCAACGGTTTCATAAGCTTCACTCTCTTTTTATTTAATATATATTTCATAAATTTTGCATAACTCAGTATTTGTGCCAAAGCTTCTGCAAACAAAATATTAATTGTAAATTTCTTAAATATCTCAAAAAAACTTGAAAATTGTTGATCAAGCATTTGTTGTTTCGATCCTTGAAGAAAATGAGGTGATGGTCTTTATAAATCATTTTTAGTTAGAGAGATAGATTGTCTTTTGTCTTTAGAAATAGTTTCTTTAAGTTTTTCAGTTTCTTCAATCTTTCTCTCAACTTCAATCTTTTCTTAAATTCCAACATTTAATTCCTTACTACTCCTAAGTTGAACAGCTATAATTTATTCTTGTTTCGTTCCTTTGTCTTTCAGATTTATTTCCACATTACTAAGAAGTGTTTCTTTTGGTTTGATAAGTGCGTTGCAATTTATCCCATATGATTCTCAATTTTCTTGTTGCAACACTTATACTTTGCATTTGATTACCCATTTGTAAAACTATTTCTTCTATAGAAAACTTATTTTCCTTAAATTGTTAGTTATTAAAGTCAGGAGGAGAAAGAAGTTTGATAGTTAGAACTACCATGATTGTTCTAGTTAAAATTGAGGTGATTTCTTCAACCTTGGTTATAATAATAAGAATATGGATTATTGGGTTTATTAGCAACCGCATGTAAAATTTCTAATGATTGACAATCATTCATTTGTCCTAATAAATTTTCATCACTTGCTTGAGGTATTTGGGAAAAATTCATAACATAATTATCTAACTTAATATCGCAACAACTTGAGATACTAAGATGGTAAAAGTATCATTATCATGAATATTATCCTCTTTTAAGATTTATCTTCTCTAAGGGTCATTGAAAATTACTAGTGGTCATTTCTTCGATTAAAATATGAGCTTTATCAAATGATTTTAAAATTAAAGATCCTCCAACAACAGCATCAATTATAAAATGTTTGAATAATTAACCAGTCAAGTAAAACATGATATGGGCACTTTTAAGGTATTCCTTAAATCGTTCCCAAGCCTCATAAATTGACTCCCCTTCATACTGTATGAAAGAAGTAATAATATTTCTAAGCTTAATAGTTTTTTAAGGAGGAAAGTATTTAGCTATGAGTTTTTGTATCATCTCCCAAAGTTTTAATAGATTCAGAAGCTAATGAGTTTAACCACGCCAATAACACCATGCAACTCCCAAATAACACAATAAAGCCACGCCAAAAACACACAAATAATACTTAAATGACACCGCAAAATAACGTGAGTAATACCATCTCAAAAAAATGTGTCAATAACACCACGTCTCCTCCAATAACATTGCAAGTGACTCTGATAACACGATAATAGCACCAGGAAATGACGTCATTAAGCATGACGCAAAATCACGTCAATAACACTGCGACAACTCCCCAATAACACCGCAAAATCACGTCAATAACACTGCGACAACTCCCCAATAACACCGCAAAATCACGTCAATAACACCCAAATAACACATCATTAATACCATAAAATAAAGTGAATAACACGGCCCAAGAAAAAACGTGTCAATAACATCATGGAAGTGTTCCTGAGGTCTATTGATAAGTGTGTTAGCAATTTGTCCCATTTGATTCTCAATTTTCTTATTGCAGCACTTAAACCTTGCATTTGATTACCCATTTGTAAAACAATTTCTTCTATAGATAACTTTTTTTTTTCCTTAAATTGTTGCTTATTAAAGTCAGGAGGATAAGAAGTTTGATAGTTAGAACTACCCTAATTGTTCCAATAAAAATTAGGGTGAATTTTCTAACCTGGGTTATAATAGTTAGAATATGGATTATTGGGTTTATTAGCAACTGTATGTAAATTTTCTAATGATTGAGAATCATTTTTCCTAATAAATTTTTCTCACTTGCTTGAGGTAATTGGGAAAATTTTATAACATAATTACCTAACTTCTTAGATATCACAGCAACTTTAGATACTAAGATGGTAAAAGTATCATTATCATGAATACTATTCACTCTTTTAAGATTTAGCCTCTTTTAGGGCCATTGAAAATTACTAGTGGTCAATTCTTCAATTAAAGTATGAGCTTTATCAAATAATTTTGACATGAAAGATCCTCTAACAGTAATATCAATTATAGATCTAAAAAATCCTATTAACCTATTATAAAATGTTTCAATAATTAATCAGTAAGGTAAAACATGATCTAGATACTTTCTAAGGAGTTCCTTAAGTCGTTCCCAAGTCTCATAAATTGACTCCCCTTCATACTAAATAAAATATGTAATATCATTTCTAAATTTAATAGTTTTTTAAGGAGAAAAGTATTTAGCTATGAGTTTTTGTGTCATATCTCCACAAGTTTTAATAGATTCAGGTGCTAATTAGTTTAACCACGCCAATAATACCGTGCAACTCTTAAATTAAAAAACAAAATCACACCAAATAATACGTCAATAACACCGCAAAATAACGTGAATAACACCCTCAGAAAAATGTGTGAATAACACAACATGTTTCCTCCAATAACACGGTAAGACCAAGATGACTCCGATAACACAACAATAACACCACGAAATAATGTCATCAAGTATGACACAAAATCATGCCAATAACATAGCGGCAACTCCCCAATAATACCGCAAAATCACATTAATAACACTCAAATAACACATCAATAATACCATAAAATAAAGTGAATAACACGGCCCAAGAAAAAGTCACCAACACTGCAAGACGACCATGATAACACCGTACTAACACAACATTGGTGTGTTACCGCAGTGTTATTTGAGTTTTCTTCAAAGTTATTTGATTTTTTTAATGGTGTTACTGAGATGGATACTGTGGCGTTATTAAAGTGATATCGCGGTGTTATCAATTGTTATTGAGGTGGATACCAGTGTTATTTTGATATTATCTTAGTGGTGTTACTCGATGTTTTTTATAATGTTATTTCGTTGCTATTTTGATATTATCTTAGTTTTATTGTGGTGTTAGTAGTGTTATTTAACTGATTTTTTTAATATTTTGATATTAGTTTGGTGTTACTTAATGTTCTCATCATATTATTATAGTGTTATTAAGATATTATTTTGATGTTATTATAGTTTTATTGTGATGTTATTGTGATATTATTGAAGTGTTATTTAGTTGTTATTATGGTGGTATTATTGTGTGATTATGATGTTATTTTGGTGTTATTATGGTATTACTGTTGTGTTATGTAGTTATTTTGATGTAATTGTAGTATAATTTTGGGGTTATTTTTTTGTGTTATTTTGGTATTAACTTGGTGTTATTGTTATGTTAGTGTAATATTATTTAATTGATATTATTGTGTTGTGTGAATTTGGTGATATTTTAATATTATTTCAGTGTTTTTTTTTTATTTTGGTATTATTTTGGTGTTATTGTGGTATTAATATGATGTTATTTAGTTAATGTGATGGTATTATTGTTGTGTAATTTTGGTGTTAATGGATCATTTGAACAATACATGAAAATACTATACGATGCAATACTTTTATCGGTTACAATAGACTTTTAAATGCAAGTACAACCATGAATAAATTTACCAAGAACTCTTAAGCTCGTTGGCTTCCTTATGCTCATCGATTTCCATCATTTTAGGCTCTTCCAACTCCATCTGGTTAAGTTCTTCCATCATATGCTACAAAACACATTTGAAATCTATCTCTCATTCTGTCTCCATGATTTCATAACATTTTCAAGACTCACACAACAGTTAGTAAGAGAGCTTGTTGGTTTTAATACAACATGATAGATATCATTTGTGGACTCGCCTTTTTGTATTGATAAGATTATCAATTCAAATATTTTTTTTTATTAAATGTTGTTGATCACTTATGTCTGATATTGTACAAATCATCTAATCAAATGTTATAGAGCAGATTTTCTTTATCAAGCATTTCAGATCAAATTTCTTCAAACTACTCAAAATGACATTAGTTCATCAATGTATAAAAAAGTCATTAACACTCTTGCTACAAAATCCACAATGCACCATCGAAGGAAATTTCTTATAGATATATCACTGACATAATTTTTGTCGTATATGTGAAAGATAATCTTCAATAACTCGTCATTGCTTGATCATGATCAGTAAAAATTGTTATTGAATGTTTGTCAACCATTATAAGAATAAATATTTTAAATAGTCGCTTCAAAGAATCAATACTCACCGATCAAAAAACCAACCCAAAAGAGAATATTTTGTCAAAGATGGTTAACACCAACAAAAAGGCACAACAAAAATTATACTTATTCAGCCTATATCATGTATCAAAAATTGTAACATCCCAAAATAGTCATAATTAAGTCTGAACATACAATCACTGCAAAAAAAAGCTCATCATTCTACAACACTCATTAGTTTGAAAGTTACAAATTATACTTATTAAACCTATATCTTGTATAAAAAATTTTAACATTCCAAAATAGTCATAATTAAGTCTGAACATACAATCACTCCGAAAAAAGCTCATCATTCTACCGAACTAATCAGTTTGAAAGTTTCATGCAAACATATTATCCTCATTTTACCTCCCTGTGAACAATTGTAAAAGAGAATTAGAATCACCTTGTTTAAATTCCCTTTTTTCTCTTCGAATGAAATTGACGACAACTCTCTTAGCATATTCCAGATTTTCCACTCCCACAACTTCTACAACAAGGAAATTAAATGTATTTATTGCTCTAATCCCTAATTTTATCATCAATCTAAACACATCTGCATTGATCACATTTATTTTTCTACTGGAACGTAAAAGATGTCTATTACAATGTTGCATCAATGGGTGGTTATGATCTTTAATAGTTCTTAATTGTCTATTTGTCTTTAACGTCCACAACATATTGAATCATGGTTGGACAACCAGTCTTGTATCTATTTTTTTGAACTTCACCGTGTTCATGAACTCGCTCTTTCTTGTGATCAATTTTTCCATATATAAAGTCGTCTTAATTTTCTTCGGGTTCGGCCAAAACTGTTGTGATCCTTTCAAACAATGAATCAATTATGATAAACATAAGCATAATAATGTTCATATATTTCTTGTTCATTGTAGGCAAGGGTAAGTAGAACATTGTCTGCACTTGGAGCATCGCAAAAATTTCCAAGCTCACAGAACTAAAAACTTGCATAATATTTTAAACATAGTTATGAAAAAAACACCAACCAAATACTACAATCTCAATAAAACAAAAAAAATTAACTAACAGACCCCAAAATAACACAAGAATGATATCATAGTAACACCAAAATAACATCACAACACCACAATAAGACCAAAATAACACCAATACAACACAACAAAAACTCGCAATAACAACAGAATAAACAATAATAACTAAAAAAAATCAGTAACAAAAAACACCACAGTAAAAACATAATAACAACACCATAACACTACAATCCCACTTCAATAACACAAACATTTCATCTTAGTAACAACGCAATATCACAAAAATAATATCATAATAACAGCACAAAAACATCAGAATAACAAACTAATAACACCACAAAATCATCAAAATAACTCCATAATAATGTTTAATTAACTTTTAAACAATAGAAAAAACTCAAGAACAACGTCATAAACACCCAAATAATACCGCAGAAACACCACTTAATACCACGTCTTTACAATAATGACAACATTTCGGGCGCAGCTAAACTCACCACTGTTTCACTCCTTGTCATTGTTTTTTGAATACATCATCAATATTTGCCAATCGAAAGAGATGTCCATCCCAGCTGCTCGAAACCCTAGCTTCCGAAATCAGAAATGAAAAAAGTGACAAAGTAAAGGAGGAATGTGACAAAATGTGATTTTCAAATGACTGATTGATTCGAGCAAGGTCGCGCATTTAAAAAAACACGCTTTTTTTTATCAATGGGAACCAAATTTACACGTGGACAATATTTTATTGGCGTCCAGACGCAACATTGTGCCCGGACTCCAGACGTAATATTTTTTTCCTTANCAGCTGCTCGAAACCCTAGCTTCCGAAATCAGAAATGAAAAAAGTGACAAAGTAAAGGAGGAATGTGACAAATGTGATTTTCAAATGACTGATTGATTCGAGCAAGGTCGCGCATTTAAAAAAACACGCTTTTTTTTATCAATGGGAACCAAATTTACACGTGGACAATATTTTATTGGCGTCCAGACGCAATATTGTGCCCGGACTCCAAACGTAATATTTTTTTCCTTAGTAGAGGTTGTCTCTGCCTACTCTTCTACGGGCCAGGTTTGGCAACTTTGAGACTCCAATGCACAACACTTAGCTTTGCAACTACTTTTTTCAAGTCAAGCCTGTACTCATTCTTTAATTCAAAAAAAAAAAATGTGCAGCACCAAAAAACGAGCAAAACATCCATTGAAATAAATGACCTCAAATAAAAACTAAGGAATTTCATAGTACACAAGTTCATTTTCTTTCGATTTTTCTGTCAAGAATTTTCTAACGAGGAAAGAGACGCAACTTAGAAAACACGTATAGTAGAGGTTGTTTCTGCCTACTCTTCTAAGGGCCAGGTTTGGCAACTTTGAGACTCCAATGCACAACACTTAGCTTTGCAACTACCTTTATCAAGTCAAGCATGTACTCATTCTTTAATACAAAAAAAATGTGAAGAACACCACAACACCACAACACAAGCAAAACAACTATCGAAATAAATGACCTCAAATAAAAACTAAGGAATTCCATAGTACACAGGTCCATTTTCTTTCAATTTTTCTATGTAAAGAATCTTCTAACAAGGAAAGAGACGCAACTTAAAAAACATATAGTACATAATAGTAAAAGCTGTAACTCAAATCTTATAATGACTAGACAGCCACCTTAATCTAATGATTTTGCGCTTTGGTTCCGATCAAAAGTCTCGAGTTTTGGGTGGGTGTGTACGTGAGGTTGTAGTTAAACTATCTAACCAGCAATTTAAAAGAACTTATATCATTGTTGTATAAATAATAATAAGTCAGACAACAATGCTCAGAAGACAAGCGTACCAATCATATTTCATTGAAGATCTCATTCTAAGAATAGGCCTTCTAAAATGTTAACTCAACACAACAATGATATCTTAGAAGTAGAATGGAGTTTTGCAAAATAGTTGTTACAGGTGATCAAACATTATCCTTTCATATATTTTTTTTATGTTTCTATTATAAACTTCATACAAATAAGCCATTGAAGAAAGAATATAAACTAATCAAACTCAATTATACCAGTAACCAAACAAATCATCTACAATGCTCATAAAAATAGCGAATATAGAGAAACATGATGCAAGTTAGACATCAGATACCAAAGCTCAGAAGCCAAGCGTAACAATGATATTTCATCAAAGAGCTGATCATAAGAATAGCCCTTCTTACATGTTAAAACCTCATCACAGCAATGTTATCTGGGAAATAATAGGGATATTTGCAGAACCGCTGTCATGTGATCAAAAGGATTATAAGATTTCATTTTTAAAGGAAAATATTTCATGCAACTAAAAGAGAGAATGCTAAAGAGCTAAATAACTAGAGAAAATAAAAAGACACTATCGAACAAAATAAAAAACATGAGAATGTAACAAAAATAAAATCTTAACCATTGGAGCAGTTGAACCTTGCATTTTGTGAAGGTGGTCATAAAAAAAATTCTTAAAAATGAATTTTTTTTTAATATTTTGTGGATGTTATAGATATTTTTTTGGAAAAAATAGCAACTTTCTGAAAGTTACAACACTGCGTGTACCATTTGTTAAATGCAGCTTCCCACCACATTTTTTTTTTTTTTTGAAATGTGAAGTAAAGCAAAGTGCTGTAGTGATTTGAAAAGCATAGAAACAAAAAAACTTGACCCAAATAGACCCTAACTAAAGCCAAACATAGCAAAAATGCATAGAACAATTTTCTTCCAAATATATATATATATAATACTTGAAACTAGGAAGACAAAAATCAAGCACCAAAAATGAAATAAACTTATGAGGTAAATGAATCAAAAAAACCAAGGATGCTAACCGCCAAATGCCAGAGGTATCATTTAAGGGAACTTGGTTTAAAATTTAAAACTTAGGCACCTTGATGTTTCTTGNCAGAGGTATCATTTAAGGGAACTTGGTTTAAAATTTAAAACTTAGGCACCTTGATGTTTCTTGTTTTTTTTTCCTTCGCCTTTCATGCAGAGAAAATAATCATTAAATTCAGAGAATGAATCCCAAAATCAAAAGTAAATGACTCAAATAATCATACCATTCAATGTTCAAACCACAAATTAAGTGTTCGTGTGATTATAGACAGCTACTTGCCACAATCGCTTGAAGTGTGAAAGAAATATTAGGAGTTTTACTCTAAAATCTACACTAATAATATCAATAACAATGTCACCAACTAAGTTCACCAAAGAAGGCTTACCAAGTGGAGTGATTGGAACAATAACAAGATGATCAACAGAAGTTTGCACTCACATCACTCCCCAATATCCAATAATAGACATTAAGGGGAAGATTGCCTAACGAAATAAAGCTATCAATACACTCATCAAAGGAAAAGTGGGCAGAATCCTCATATAGTTGAATAGAGCTCTCCTTAACACCAAAAGTTATGTGGTAGGGCTTCTAATCCTGGTTGATAGCAAGCATAGAACAAACATCCCTAGCAATATGAATGGGCAAAGAGAAATCAATTGGTTCACCAAAGCAATAGATATGGTTCAATTTGTAGACAAATTGATTCCATAGCAATTTTATTTCAGACTTTTTAAATGTCTACTTTCATTTTAGATTTAGGAAATGCATATTCAACAAGAAATGGCAATTTTAATCAAAACTCAAAGCTCACTTAAAATTTTCATTTTCGAGTTCCTTTCTTAACCCTTCTGTAAGTTTCCTTTTGAATCTTAGGTTAAAAGTTCATCCCAAAATCCCATCATCAACCCTTTGGTATTAGAGATTGGGCAAACCTTGGACCTAGCTTTTCAAAAAACTTGAATGTCTAATTCTTGAGCTTTCTAGCTATAACAGAAAGATCATAACATTAGAAACCAAAAAGCACATTTGACCGTTCACATATGAATGTAATAAACGCTCATTGCACAGTGATCAAGAACATTTGAATACTCTTACAAATCTAGTTTTAAATCTTTCTGAAAGTTTGTTTAATCACAAAAAAAAAGCATTTTAAGAATTACTTTGTTGTCTCTTATAGATTTAGACAAATAAATGTAATGCTGAAAACTTTAAAAGAACAAATAGAATATCCCGAGTTCTCTCAAGAAGAGATAAATAAGCCTGTAAAATATGTAAGCTCTAGTAACGTTTCTCTTAAGAAAGCTACCAGTTCTATATTACAAATAAATGTAATGCTGAAAACTTTAAAAGAACAAATAGAATATCCCGAGTTCTCTCAAGAAGAGATAAATAAGCCTGTAAAATATGTAAGCTCTAGTAACGTTTCTCTTAAGAAAGCTACCAGTTCTATATTACAAATAAATGTAATGCTGAAAACTTTAAAAGAACAAATAGAATATCCCGAGTTCTCTCAAGAAGAGATAAATAAGCCTGTAAAATATGTAAGCTCTAGTAACGTTTCTCTTAAGAAAGCTACCAGTTCTATATTACAAATAAATGTAATGCTGAAAACTTTAAAAGAACAAATAGAATATCCCGAGTTCTCTCAAGAAGAGATAAATAAGCCTGTAAAATATGTAAGCTCTAGTAACGTTTCTCTTAAGAAAGCTACCAGTTCTATATTACAAATAAATGTAATGCTGAAAACTTTAAAAGAACAAATAGAATATCCCGAGTTCTCTCAAGAAGAGATAAATAAGCCTGTAAAATATGTAAGCTCTAGTAACGTTTCTCTTAAGAAAGCTACCAGTTCTATATTACAAATCAAACATCAGATAACAGAATATAGATCTTAGATTGACTTAGAATTTTGTCATTTAAAAGGTTTTTAGGGGAAATCAAGAAGTTATGATACAAGTAATAAATGAATTGTAATACAATAACTCGTAATGTCTAGCCGCTATTTCTTACTCATTGTAATATTCTAGCATAGATAAAGAGAGAGAAGGATACACTCTTCCTGTCTGAACGGAGATCGTCTGTTTGTTTGTTAAACCTACAATATTTGCAAATAGACATTATCTCCTAAACAAGGTAACCGACAAAAATATAGAATGCGGATATTACTTAGCAGAGTACTTCAATGAATGGATATTATAAAGATTGCTCTTCTCCTTGCTAAAATGTACTTTAGCATTACCATTTCCAAACTGCTTCACAAGAAAGGAATTGATATTTCTAACGATTTCTCAACTACGAGGATCAGAAACAATACCCCTTGTTTCTGCAAGGTTGGGAGACCAAAATAATTAATTAAACTATAAAAACATTAAATAATATGATACAAATAAAATCACATGCAAAATGAATATAAATATGAACATGCTAAAAAGACACTTCTAAATAAATGCAAACAACATGACAAAATACTTTCAAAGAATGAATCCAAATCCAGAAGAAAGAAAATATCGCAAAAGATAATCCTTGTATTAATTCTGAAAAACTATCCAGATCTGATTAAGACCAAAATATGCTGAAACAATCAGAGATCAAATAAAAACAAAACAAAAAAACTCAAGCCCTATTCTGAGCCAGATCAAAAATAAAAAGAACGCATAATGTCTTTGTCTTTTTTTTTTTTTTTGATCAAAATGCTAGTTATTCAGAAAAAATTTTGTAACAATTTTCTCCAAAAACAACTTATGAAACAATTTTAAAGTAATTCTATGAATTCAATACCTATCGATCTAAAGCAATGCAGAAAAAGAGAACTCATCCATGAGAATGCCAGCGATTTCCTCGAAGAAAAACGAGACGAAATGGTTTTTTTTTTCG
Organism: Phalaenopsis hybrid cultivar; assembly: GCA_002079205.1. Lineage (NCBI taxonomy): Eukaryota > Viridiplantae > Streptophyta > Magnoliopsida > Asparagales > Orchidaceae > Phalaenopsis > Phalaenopsis hybrid cultivar. Next base: position 325,074 of record JXCR01145156.1, on the reverse strand, counting down.
TGTGTCACGCCCCCAAGCTTTCGCAAGATGAACGAGTTCAGATAACGTGCAATTTATATCATCTCTAAACCCTAGTTACCACCGAAATGACTCAAATGCCACAAGGCTTATTGGCTTGGTCATAATTTAACTTTGGGAAATTTACATAGTGGCCACCAAACTAATTATAATTTGCTTAACCTCAAAATTTATTTAACGCATCACCCTAATTCTATTTGAGCCAAAAAATTATCACTCTATAACCTCTCTGTGACCGTTTCGCTGCATTAGTCCATCCCCGCACAATCCCAGGTCCTTTCTTTTTTTATCCCTTGACGCAATTATTCAACACCAAGGAGGTAAGATCTGCACGCAAAGGCTCGTCTGAACTTTTTCATAATCCCTACGCCAACCAAGAATAAGCAAGGGCAAATGAGAGTTGAATGTTGTGGTGAAGATAAATGAAAAACTTAGACTTGTGGTGAATATGAATGGAGAAGAGCATTTTCAGATGTACCAGGACATCATACCTGGATGAAGCTAATATAATTTTCAAAATGTAGTTTTAAATAGGGAGGATTTAAATGTATGCCCCAAATTTTTATATAATTTTACATACATAACTTATTACATAAGGTTCTTATACATTAGGGCTTCATGACGGTAATTTAATGTGCCTAGAAATGACTTTTATATTTTCTTCATTTCTAGAAATGCCTAGAAATGACTTTTATTGACCCAGGAGTTATTGGAAGAGCAAGGGAAATTACTGAAAGACGATGATGAAAAAACTAAGCTCATGGAAGGTCTATTTGGCTACAACAATTTCTACACCCAAGTTCAGTATTGAATCTAAACGTTCTTAATTTTTATTGGAAATTTAGTAGAAACTCATGCATACANAAAAAACTAAGCTCATGGAAGGTCTATTTGGCTACAACAATTTCTACACCCAAGTTCAGTGTTGAATCTAAACGTTCCTAATTTTTATTGGAAATTTAGTAGAAACTCATGCATACATGTGTGTGTGTGTGCGTGTGCACGCCAAATTTGTGACAAAATATTGTGGGTCGTGCATGTCGCCTCATAAGAAAATTATGAGCACTCAGATTAAAGCTTTAGAAAAATACTGTGAGCACAGAAATTGAAACTTTAAAANATGCATACATGTGTGTGTGTGCGTGTGCACGCCAAATTTGTGACAAAATATTGTGGGTCGTGCATGTCGCCTTATAAGAAAATTATGAGCACTCAGATTAAAGTTTTAGAAAAAAACTGTGAGCACAGAAATTGAAACTTTAAAAGAAACTATGAGCAAATGAATTAAGGCCTTAGAAGTAAATTGTGAGCTCACAGATTGAAGGTTTTAGCCAATTTATCAACCTTATAATAGTCCATAGAATGTAATTTGTGTGTTATTATTTTTTTGACTCCTTTTAATTATTTCCTTTAAAGGTCTTCCTAAAAGCTATAAATATCTTTATTTGTTTTATACAAGGCACTCATTTTTCCCTGCTTTGCTTTATATTAGTCAAAGCTCTCCACTTGTAATTTCTCTCTTCATTTGTAATTTCAAATTTGATATAGAAAATTCTCCTTATANATAAATATCTTTATTTGTTTTATACAAGGCACTCATTTTTCCCTGCTTTGCTTTATATTAGTCAAAGCTCTCTACTTGTAATTTCTCTCTTCATTTGTAATTTCAAATTTGATATAGAAAATTCTCCTTATCTGCTCGTGATTTTTCTCATCTTCGGATTTTCCATGAAAAAATTATGTATTCCTTTTTTTAGTGGCATTGATTTAATATCAAGCCATAAAATTATNCTGCGCTCAGATTTACAAATGCAGTTACTGCACTGTTTATTGCAAAATTATTAAGAAAAGCGTATAAAAAAGTTGTAAATTCTGTCATAATAAGCTTAATTAATACTAGTAACAGTAGGATTCCCAAGAGAATGCAGAACTGGAAGGCTAGTGGAAGTGTCTCGAGAATCAAAGTTTGGACCGCCTTAGTGTGTATGGAATTGGCTCTATAAGAAATTTTCTTTAGGGTCTACAAAATTCTCACTCTTCCATAGATGATAAAACCTTTTGCTCTCTAGAGTTGCTCGAAGAATTTGGTTGGTTTAAGGTGCATGCGATAAGAAGCACATCTTGTTGTGAGCTAAACCTATTATTAAGGTTTCTTGGGTTTGCTATTATCCTTGGAGCATTAGTGTACTTGGGATTTGCCAAGGGATGTGAAGCCTTCCCTTTTTTGTGTATTATGTTTTATGATTTATTTGGCAGTGGGTCATTTTCTATCTCCTCTCTCATAAACATAAGCTTGCTTGAAGCCAAATCACTTTGAATCAAGTAGTTGTCGTTGTGAGTGTACTAAAAGTAACAATTAAAATCTCCCAGTTGGTCGACCCAAGAGCTCAGTCTCACAAGAATTCGGCTTCCTATGACATCTCCTCACCAGCTTCATCTGGCCTGAACTCTCGCAGTCTTTCCTGCCTAGCTTTTGTCCTGATCAGCCAACAAGTCCTACTTTGGACTTCCATAAAACTCCAAGGATCATTTTGAATCTCTTGAAGCAGATTATAATTATGTGCAAGGATCACGCTTCCTCTAACATCCAATACAACCACATCCGCAGCAAAAGGTCCACCACACTATGAATCATATTTCCATCGACACCAATCATAAGAAGTGCATTTTTTGAAGGCACACAATCAAACAGCTGACCATATTTTGTCATACAGTTCAACATCCCTTCTCAATGTGTCACATGTCATGCAACCCACACCACGTCAATGCCTCAGAAAGGAGGATGATTATGATGCTAAATGACTACGCATCCCATGTTATCACGCATTCTCAACGACCATGCGAGTGCCACCCCAAATTCCTGAGCTCTATAGATATTCCCTTCCTTCCCGAGGAAGAAGACGTGCAATCAAAAAAATCGGAATCATTAATATTATTGAGATATGAACTTTTGAGCGCATGAGAGTCTTGGAATCCCTTCTTTCTCCTCTCTTCCTGGTCAATGATGGAAAATAAGCAAGGCGGAACTTTTTTTTTGGTACCTTATACATTATATACTTCATATTGCATACTCCCCTCCATTGTTGAGAGGACAAAAGCAAATTGTTAAACCACGTAAACTATGGTCTTCATATGTTATTTCTTCCCACTCCCACTCCTGTCAATGAAATGTATGTGTCCTTCCTTTAGTAGGTTCATTGGTGTACTTCTTCTACTCTCACTTAATCAACATCAAGGTAGACACCGAGAATAGTACAAATATGCATTTATGCGCTTGCTTAGCTTGCTGAAGAACCTCGCTCCCATCCCTTGCTTAGATCATCACCAAACTAACGCGCTAAGCCATCACAACTCCTACCACCCTTCGATTGCACTCGCTATTTCGTCCCATTGGCCCATTTGATTCCAC
>JXCR01145156.1:308951-321534 GCA_002079205.1 Phalaenopsis hybrid cultivar | reverse complement strand
AGAGCCCAAATACAAATAAACTAAATAAAATGGTGCAATAAAAGATGAAATGTTTTTATTGAAAAATAATGCCGAATGTTTTATAAATTTACGGCCACTACAATCAGAAATATCATGGATTTGTAACTCCATTAATACTCTTGTGGAAATTAAATAGTTTGTAGGATGAACCAAGATCCCAAGAAAAAAGTTATAAATAAAAAATTTGATGAACTTGAACAAAAAGAAAATAAATTAACACACATACAACAACATTGGCAATTTTAGTTCGTCCAAAACATATAACCCCTTGTTTATGGCCTTTCCCAACTAGACTCTTAGAAGTGTGGATCAGGCATGTGATAAGAAGATGAAATTAAAACTAAGTGATCAAGATCACAAAATTGACCAAAATAAATAAGATTTAATATAAGATGAAGAATATGATAAACATTAGAAAATGATAATTTAGATGTAACGAAAAACCAAAACTTTTCAAAAGCAAAGAAGTATCATCAACAATCATGTTACACAAATGATTCATATGGGACACATAAATAAAGGATGAAGAATAATGTGACATGATAAGAAATCAAGTGTTTATAACCCACAAAAAGAGAGAGACACCTGAAAAACTTGGGTTTGGTAAACTTTAAGCAGACATATATGATTGCATGAGAAGGAACTTCTAAAGCTAATCAACAAGGGAATGTACCATGGAATTATTACATGACAATGCAACCTTTGATATATGATTCGATATTCGACACATCTATGATATATAAATACACAAGTTATCAAGTATTACAAGCCTTTTGAGATAAAGCATTAAATTTGAAAAATATCTCAAAATAACATTACATGTCTCAAAATTATTCCAACTTTGTTAACCATACAAAATATCTTTGTTGTTTAGAGGCATGTACATAGTCTAAAGTACAATTGATAGCTGGAATCTTTAAAATATTTTTTTACAAATCTTAATATATTTAGATTCAAATCAAACATTATCTTAAGAATTATCATAAAATCAGCCAAACTTTTTCAAAAATTTATGTGAATATTAGGGCTTTTGGAATGCATGTAAAATTTCATTTTTGAGCTCTTAAAGACCGTCTTCTTTTCGCTAACAAGTGTGTTACGAATAAGGTGACGACTTTTCAAATTTTAAAAAGCCTCATGTTTGAATCATATTTAAACCTTAAGAACCTAAATTTTAAAAGTCAAAATTTAAAGTATTTTTAAGCTCAAATGATTCAAATTTTAAGTTATTGTATAAGTTCAAATAGTCCAAAACTTTAAGTTATTTGCACGTCCAAGTCAACAGAATATTTGGCAACCTCCCGACATCAACCCTAGTTAAAGGGCGTTGGGGAGAATTTTAGGCTTCCCAATTGTCTTAAAAGACTTGCTAGTCAGTGTCGTGAGACACTGATATAGTTTTATACCAATCAATTGTACATTTATGGTTTACAATACAAAGGGTAGAAAGCTGTTGAGAAACATATAAGTTGCAATTGTGACCATAATATAATAATGACATTTAACGACAACTACACGGTAAGAGGACTCTGGTCATAACACTACTTTTTATGGAGCTTTTGAGCCAAATCACGTGGACAAAGGACTCGAGCCAGGTCTTTAATTGCGTGAAATTAATTTGGGTGTGAATATGGTGATATAGTCGATGTGACATTCACTCTCTACGAGCTGAAGTCAATCAAAAGTTTGTTACCCCCAACGAACTATAGCAGTGTGATTTGGCTTTAAGACTTTAAGTGAGTGATTTTAATTTTATTATTTTGGTTTAGTTTTTATGAGAATTTTGATTAGAAAATTTTGATCTAAGTTTTAAAAGTCGACCCCTTCAATTGAGATTTTTGGTCAATACGATCATGATCGGAGATTTTGGGCATTTGAAACATTTATATTTAAAGTTCAATTGAAATTTGTTAATATGATATCTTTTCATATTAGTATTGTCAACTTCAGTCCTAATAAGAACGACGATCAGACTATGTGATTTAAATTTATAAATTCTTTTATATGTGGATTTGAGCATTTATTGAAATTTACTAGACTCGTCAACTTTGATGCTTAAGACGAGGATAATCAGATTAATTGAGTTGGACTTACGAATTTTAATAACAGATTGTGAATTGTTTCTTTTTCTCCTCTCAAACAAGAATTGAATTGATAGCCTCTCTGCCAATCTCTAGGTAGATGTATATTTCTTCTCCCTACATAAGGTTTGCAGTAAGGGAAGTGACAATAATAGGTCATTTAGTTGTGAAGAGGCCTGGTTGCACTCCTAAGTCCAAACAAATTGATCAGAACCTTAATAGATTTAAAGAAGGGAGAACAAAAATCTTTGAACTTTGAGAAAAAGCTATTAAGGCTTGCAATGCATCTGGTTAGGACTCGCATTCCCTGCATATTCTTGGGAGGCGGCATGCCTAATAATGTCGGGATCTTCTTTGGATTCGAATTTATTCCTTCAGGCTCAAGTAAATATCCAAGTAATTTCCTAGAGTTGGTTCCAAAAGTACATTTCAGAGGGTTAAGCTTTAGGTTGAACTTCCTTAAGAGTCGTACTCCAGATCTAGTACATGTTGTTTTGGTGATTTATTTTTCACTAAAAGTGCATCGATGTAAACTTCAACATTTCTTCTCTTTTTATTTGTTATAATTACAATCATCAATCTTTGATAGGTTGTTACAACATTCTTTAAATCAAAAGAAATCACATCATAACAGTACACCCCCTCTTTGGAGATAAAGGTGGTTTTTATCATATTGGCATGACACATCCTAATTTGGTGATATTCAGAGAATGCATCGAGGAAACTCATGACTGAATGTCCCACCGCCGAGTCGACCAACGTATCAATCCATGGTAGTGGGTGACTGTCTTTCAGGCAAGCTATATTCAGGTTGGTGAAGTCGATACACATCCCACACTAACCACTCATTTTTTTTCTCCATCACTACATTAGCAAGCCAATAAAGATATTGGACTTCCTGGATGAAACTACCGTCCAAAAATTTCACAATTTGTTTGTCAAATAGGTTGAGCAAGGTTGTTCACCATGGCCGACATCTTCTATATGACGAGTTTGGCCCCTAGCTTCACGTTCAATCGATGGAAGGTGACGTCGATATTAACTCTAGGCATTTCGTTGGAAGCATGCGAAGACGTCTCAATGATTTATCAGGATGGAAATTAGCTGATCTCGAGCTATGTTGAAAGCAGTGCTGATCAACAAGGTCCTTGCTTCTTCTTCAAAAACATGCACAATTTCTGAGAACTCAATGCATCAAGATCACTGTCATTACTGTTATCGAGCAGGTCTTCCTGTACATCTTGCACATTATTAACGACTTGTAAATAACAAATTCGGGATTGAACTAAGTCTCCTTGAACGGTGACGATTTGCCCTTCGACTGGAAACTTGACGGCAACATGGCAAGAGGATGTAATAGCCCTAAAGGTGTTCAACACGGGTCTGCCGAAGATAACATTATATACGTTTGGGATGTCTACGACGAAGAAATCAATTGTCGTTGTGTGTTGGCATTCTCCTTCCCCCCTCCACAAGTTTCTTTCCGTTTTTCGAAAAATCCGAAAAAAGGTTCCGAGGTGGGGGCAAATCGATTAACTGCTTTCCCCATTTTCTCGAAGGCTACTTTAAATAGAATGTTGAAGGAGCTACCAATATCAACCAGGATACTATCAATCTGGTAATCCTTGATGATGGCAGTGACCATGATGACATCATTAAATGAATTTCCACTGGTGGACAGATCAACATCTAAGAAGGTAACATGAAGGTGGATTGGTGTAGTGCGCTTGACCGGAGTGGCAGAATAAACCTCTCATGTCTTCAATCTCTATCAGCTAGACCTTCGTGAAGCTTCGAGTCCGTCCCCTCTGAAGATGGCTAGCACGATGTCGACGATGTGAACCAACCTCGCAGAGTAGGCTCATCGTTATTACCCTCGGCTGTTGTCTTAACCTATCATTGAGTACGGGCTTCAGAGGCCACAAACTTTTCAACTTTTTGCCCTAATCAACTCTTTGATCAGATTACACATATGTTGACACTCCTCGGTGTTGTGACCATGGTCCCGTTGATTTGCACAACTTTTGTTGTAATCCCGGGCGTTAGTTCCATCTTTCTTGGGAAAAGGCTTCTTGAAAAAGCCTTCGTTTTAAATGACCTCCATAATCTCGGCCATCGAGACTCTTAAAAACATGATTGTAGTAGGAGTAAGTCGGGGTTGCACTTTACTCATCTCCGACCGCCTTCTGACTGAACTCCTATTGGCATCACCATGCTCACGTCGGAAACGTTAGTTGGGGGCATTCCAAGATTTATTCCTTTTGAAGCTATTCTTCAAGTTCAGGTAATCGTCATGAAACTTGCCCTGAAACCTCTACCTAGACTCTTGCAGTCGGGAAAAACCATAACGAGAGTTGTACCCCTCAGCAGATATAAGGGCCAAAGTCTTTGGCCTCTGTAAGTCGAGTGCGTATCGAAAGAACCCCTAATGGAGGAGTTGAGCTAGGGCGACGTCCATATTGCTCTTGGGTACATATAACTCGGTATAGACCTTGTTTTTATGGAAAAAATATAGATGAGAGATATGGAAATGAAGATTGAGAGAAGATCTTCAGGGATTGTGTATTTATCTTGACTCTCCACTTAACCGAAAAAATGAGTCTGTAGAAGTTTCTTAGATTAGTGTTTTAGAGAAAGACAAAGACACTACGAAAAAAGAAATGAGATCTGTTACGTGCCAGAGTTTGCGACCTTGTAGCGGGTTTGTGAATGGGTAAGGATCATCCTTGCGTGCTCTACCTATGTTGGTAATATTGTAGGATACTACGAGAGATCCTTGACCTCCTTAGTTGGTTTAATTCGAGAAAAACTACAACTCCCAATCAACACAAGATTGAAAAGAATGTTTATCAGATAATCTTCATCATTGGCCTCAAGCTAATAAATAGCCGAACAACCTTTGGATGAAATAGGCAATAACCCATTCTTATGGAAAGGAAAATTACAATCGCATAATTCTAGCACCAATTTATTGAAAGGAAATAACATTGATTGAAATAATATTAATGTAATTATTGATGGTAAGCATCAATCACTCCCATCCCATTTAATGTAATTATTGATGATAAGCATTAATTACTCTCATCCCATTTAACGTAATTATTGATGGTAAGCATCATTCACTCCTATCCCCTGATTTTTAGTCCCTGACAACTCTTCCCTCCTTAAAAATTTTCTTGTCTTGAAGGAAAAAATGTGTCTTAAATTCTGTCAGATTCTCCCATGTGGCCTCTCCAGGAGAAAGATTTTGCCAATGAACAAGAACTTCAATTTCTCCACCTTTTGTGCGAGTTTCCAGAATGGCTTGATGAAATGGGGATAACGATAAGGCTTGACTGAGATTGGATTAGCTCCATTTTCCCACGGAATTTTGTGGTCTTGAGATCGTTGAGGTGGCAAGCCTCGAATCTCTTGAAATATAGCTAAATGTTGATTCAAAATAGCCATTAAATTTGGATTTAAATTGGTTGTTGCAACTCCTTGCTTCTCTCCAAAATTTAAGGAATTGAACTGTAATAAAAAAAAACTCTTTTTCCTTTCCGCAACTTCTCTTCTAGATCACGATCAGCCAGGATTTTATTGCTAGACCCTCTGGTCCCACGTAACTCTAATGTTTTCCCCTCCCACCAAAATCGCATCCATAGATCATTGAATTCCCAAATAATTGGACCCAGTTTTTTAAGCCATTGAGTTCCGAAAACAACATCACATCCTTCCACTGATAAAAGGTAAAAATCTACGTGGAATTGAACCTTTTGCACTAAAATAGAAGCCTTTCACACAATCCTTCACTTTTCATGTTATTTCCATCTGCCACTTGAACCGAGAATTCTTCACTTTTCATGTTATTTCCATCTGCCACTTGAACCGAGAATTCTCCCTTCTTTGTAGGATAAATTCTCATTTTGGTAGCTAACTTTGAATTCAAAAAGTTATGAGTGCTACTGGAATCCACCAATATGGTAACCCCAGAATCTCAGATTTTTCCAAAAAAATACATGGTCTGAGGTGCTGCATTTCCTGAAATAGCATGAAAACTAATTTCGGGAATCTCTTCTTCCGCTTCCTCCTCTTCGGTAGTCTCCTCCAACAGCTCATCAATAGAAGAAAAAATTCCTTCTATTAAAAATAACTTCTTGCAACGATGGCCCGGGGAAAATTTTTCGTCACAATTAAAGCATAATCCGCGCATCCTCCTTTATTGCAACTCAGTCAGACTCAACCTCTTGATGGTGGGGTTATGAGCTCGAGTAAGAGATGTTGAGGGTAAGGGTGGATGTCCGATGGTGGATGGAGCCTTCGGAGGTTCCAAGTACCCTCCCTTTCGTTGGTCATACATACGAGACTCATAAAGGCGTGCCAAACCACAATGAAATTGGATTACATGCTTGCACATCAACTCGTATTGCATCCTTTAACCCGCTCACAAAGCATCCGACTTGTTGTTCTTCAGACAAATGGCCAGCTCGATGTAACAAACGATCAAAGTCCATTTGGTAATCGCGGATGCTTCCTGTTTGTTTAAGCTTGATGAGATCCCCAAAGAAATTTTGGTATCTTGAAGACTCATATCGTAAATGCAACTCGTACTTGAAAACTTCCCAATTGACTCCTCGCCGATTTTTGAAACGTTGATACCACAATTGAACATTGTCATCCAAGTGATAACCGGCCATGGGGAGTTTTTCCGACTCTTTCGTGCCTTGGAACTCGAAAAATTGCTCCACTCGACAGATCCACCCGGTTGGATCATCCATGCCATTATAGCGTGGAAAGTCCAACTTAGTGATTTTGGGTGTGAGAGAGCCTCCTCCTGAAAGGCTACGACTGGGCCCGTGAGAAGACTCGACATCATCATCATGTCCTCCACCACAAGTAGAAAAACGAGCAAACATGCTCTCCATATGTTTCAAGAGACGTTCTTCACTAGCTTTCATAGCTTGTTGTAGTTCCTTTGACCCGCAGCCAATGAGCCAAGCTCATTCTCCACATGCTCGAGACGGTGGTCGGACAGGCCTAGCTCTGATACCAAGTTGTTACGTGCTAGAGTTTGCGACCTTGTAGCAGGTTTGTGAATGGGTAGAGAACAAGGATCGTCCTTGCGTGCTCTACCTATGCTGGTAATATTGTATGATACTTCGAGGGATCCTCGACCCCCTTAGTTGGTTTAATTAGAGAAAAACTACAACTCCCAATCAACACAAGGTTGAAAATAATGATTATCAGATAATTTTCATTATTAGCCTCAAGCTAATAAATAGTCGAACAACCTTTGGATGGAATAGGCAATAACCCATTCTTATGGAAAGAAAAATTACAATCGCATAATTCTAGCACCAATTTATTGAAAGGAAATAGCATTGATCGAAATAACATTAATGTAATTATTGATAGTAAACATCAATCACTCCCATCCCATTTAATGTAATTATTGATGGAAAGCATTAATCACTCCCATCCCATTTAACGTAATTATTGATAGTAAGCATCAATCACTCATATCCCCTGATTCTTGGTCCTAACAAGATCCCCTTCTCATATTGACTTTCCTTTTATACCCAAAGGAAAAAAAAAGTTACATTTAGTACAGTACGACACACATTCAAGATGTCTTGATGAAAAGACCCTGACGGGATATCAGGCGGGATGGACTTGTGTCGTTGCTAGTAATGATGATCGTCTCTGGTAGTTGTCTCTTTCTAAATGGGCAAGGTTGCTCACGCTGAAGATGTTAACTCAGTTATTTCCATAGGTGAGCTATCTTCAGCCATTTCGGCAGGTAGGTAGGCCCATTTCAGCCACTTCGGCTGGGTGGGTCCGATTTAGCCGCTTCGGCTAATGGGCTCGGATTAGTCGCTTCGGTAAGCGTACTCAATTCAGTTGCTTTGGGAGGTGGGCTTTGTTCAGTTGTTTTGGTAGGTGGGCGGGCTTGGTTATCACGTGATAAGATACATAACTGTATTTGTGTACATAAGCTGTTATTGTGTAGACAATATTGAACTTCCACTAATGACTTTCTTAATATCATGTTAGAAAGCTAAAATTACACTGGCTATTATTGAATTAAGTAATACGCGGATACAACTCTGATATCCTCAGTAATAAGAAAATATTATATTAATAAAAACTATAAATTCTAGAAATAAAAATTTAACAACGTGACAATATTAATATCAACATAACAACTCTGATAACTCACAGTTCTGACACAACCTTAACATTTTTTTAGGCCTAACTGGAGGTGATTAATCCAAATTGATCTAACCACTCCTTTTCCAAAAAGAAATACATTCATAAATCTTATTCAGTGCAACATGATGTAAACAGAAAGACCCACTTAAAAAAAAAATTATAGAAAGAGTCTCGTCACCTAACCACTATAATAAATGATACCAACTATGAAAGTTGAGGCCATTTTTTATTTGTTGAACAACCAGAAGACAAACAAATGATTCTCCCTTAAACCTCACAAATTTTTATTACTGAATCTTTTTTCTCAAACCAGATANAGAAATACATTCATAAATCTTATTCAGTGCAACATGATGTAAACAGAAAGACCCACTTAAGNAGAAATACATTCATAAATCTTATTCAGTGCAACATGATGTAAACAGAAAGACCCACTTAAGAAAAAAAAAAAATTATAGAAAGAGTTTCGTCACCTAACCACTATAATAAATGATACCAACTATGAAAGCTGTGGCCATTTTTTATTTGTTGAACAACCAGAAGACAAACAAATGGTTCTCTCTTGGACCTCACAAATTTTTATTACTGAATCTTTTTTCTCAAACCAGATCTCTTATGCATTTCAAATGACTAAATATAATTTCGTTAATAAAATTTCAGGATTATCCGCCTCAGCCAGAAAGAAAAAAACAGGANTTATTACTGAATCTTTTTTCTCAAACCAGATCTCTTATGCATTTCAAATGACTAAATATAATTTCGTTAATAGAATTTCAGGATTATCCGCCTCAGCCAGAAAGAAAAAACAGGAAAAAAAAAAAAAAGAGCTTGAACAAAACATAAATTTAATAAACAAGGTGCACCTAACTCGGTATGGCGCAAGATGGAAAACCACTATGTGTCAGAATTCAAAGGACGCCGTAAAAGATAAAACTAGTGAGAAAAAGAAAAATCAACCAATCCGTCTACCTCATCAGGTACGTCGGATGAACTTCGGTAGCGTGGAGCTTAGAAATAAAAGATTTCTAAAATATGCAATTGAATGGAAGATTCTTTTATTTTTGACATGCCCTTCATTGAATAACTTAATATTTTTGACAAAAGAGTTTAGCATATATTATTTTATTAAAAAGATGTTTATTTTAGCTTAGTNTAAATTTAATAAACAAGGTGCACCTAACTCGGTATGGCGCAAGATGGAAAACCACTATGTGTCAGAATTCAAGGACGCCGTAAAAGACAAAACTAGTGAGAAAAAGAAAATTCAACCAATCCGTCAGGTACGTCGGCTGAACTTCGGTAGCGTGGAGCTTAGAAATAAAAGATTTCTAAAATATGCAATTGAATGGAAGATTCTTTTATTTTTTGACACGCCCTTCTTTGAATAACTTGATATTTTTGACAAAAGAGTTTAGTATATATCATTTTATTAAAAAGATGTTTATTTTAGCTTAGTATATAGTTCTTTAATGTCTAAACAAACACAACGAAATACTTTGGTATGAGTAAATAGTTTAAATTCATGAAATAAAAAACCACGATATAATCTCTACGCATATAGATAAAAAGTTTTTTTTTTTTTTACATATTCATTAAGATTTCTTTCCTGTTCACCGGTATATAAGCAAATCAGTTAAGTAGAGGTTGAACCAACATTAATTTAGCTTCAGCTTCACTAATTAAACAAATTTAAGTTCTAACTCCAGCCAAATTCTACAGATTCAACTCATTTCACCAACTGGTTCAATTATTACAAAAGAGAGAATTTTCTTTAATTCAAATATTCTTATAATAAAATAGTAAAAAAAGTGGTGTAAAAAATTGACCCGACATGCCAACTCAACCCAAACCTGACTCAAAAAATCTAGATTCAGGATGATTTGAATAAATTTTGGGTTAACCCATTTAATTTTTTAGGTCGTGTTCGGGTTGACCCACGACTGACTCAAAATTAACGCAATTTTAACTTGAATAACTGTTATTCCTTATGTTAAATGAGTTATGCGAGTCGGGTTCGAGTTGGTAGGTTGAAGACTGGTATGGTCGTGTTCAAGTTGAAATTTCTAACCCATTAATATTAAACGGGTCGGATTCGGGACCAGTTGTTTTAGATCGGTTTAATTTTGGATCAAAACAGAACCCAACCCGCAAACCCAATTTAACACTCCTAGTAAAAAGGGTTAGAAAACAAAAAATAAAAAATAAAAAAAGTTGAGAAAAAGAACATAGATATTTTCATTATTTCTATGAAATTATACATAACTTTTGAATTTTAATATTGATGCATCCTCAAAAAATTCTCTAGATCATGCTTGAATCTCGATGCACCTTAGGACTTCAAGTTTTAAATATCAAATCAAGAATTATCTACACTCAAGTTTATAATCATACGAAATGTCTCAATGATACAAACCAAGTGACTTAAAAAATGATATGATTTGGGTATATGTGGGCCCAAATCATACACATAAAACATGATAAGAAGTTTTGAGACATATTTTGGAGAATTAAATGAACTCCAAATCTAAAAAACGTAAATTCAAATCAAGTGTCTTGAAGATATGAATTAAACAACTGCAAAGTTGCTTAGTTTTAATATTATTTAGACACTTAACTACTCATAAAACATCATACGGTCAATAGAATCATTCTAGGTCAATTAATACATTTGTCTGAATTTATGTAATACTTGCTGGAGGACGTTATCTCAAAATGTTTAAATATTCATCGGTTGTCACCACCGCTTTTGTTGAACCTCATTGCCAAATTCCATCGCCGCATCCACCTCCGTCGGATCACCGCCCGGCCGACGCCGCCACCAGACCATAGTTGCAAATTGACACATTCACAACTAGACCACCATTGCTTAGTTGCCACCTAACCATCGTTTATCATTGTCAGATCACTATTGTCCGATCTTTGTTTTTTGGACAATTGTCGCCCTACTAACTCCGTTGCCTGACTAACACACCTGTTGTCGAACCACTAACACGGCCATTACTGCCACCGTCGCCAACAATGTTGACTTTAGATCTACATCACACAGTCCAAGTTATCATTATTCCATAGTCGCAGCTCATTAGTTGTCAATATTCTAATATTTATGTAACTCCTCTCAAGTTGAACTCTTACACTTTCCAAATTATTTTTGCTATTCAAGGACGGACAAGCTTATAGCATCTATCTGAATACAAAATCATTTCAATTTGACTAGATCTCTTGGTTTTTCCTCCTTCATATTTTTCTACATCAAAACTCCTAATATCCCTTATGTGAATATTACTTTATCTATGAGTGTTGGATCTTTGTATAATGCTAAGAAATTATTAAATCACACTATCATCACAAATTATTCCGCAACAAATTTATTTTTTAAGAAAAAGTTTGGCCGTATAGCTTGAAAAGACCACATTTTGAAATCCATCAATCATTTTACAAAATTATCCTAATTTATTTTAATATATATTTTATACTAATATTTTTTAAATAGGCTGACTCACAAGCTGTCAATTCAAGATCCGGTGGTGAACTCCAATTGGACAGGTTAATTCAGAGAGAGTCACTTATAAGCTATTTATCGAGCCAAGCTAATTCTGGAATCGGCCAGCTTGTTTATTGGTGTGTCCAAAAATATTTCACCAATTACATGAAGCAAAAAAATGACGATTCATTTTTCTTTTATTTATTTTTTAGCTCTTCAGCCCGGTGCTGGCGACTACAGCGGACTTTCAATTGGCTAAATTCCGCATCGCTATTTTTGCCGTCAAAGTTATATATATATATAAAAAAAAAAAACAGGAAAACGATAAGAGTCCTCTAAAAGAAAAAAAAGGCAGTCGTTGCGTTCTTCACACGGCTCTAGTTCTGGATCTAATGGGGGCAGATAGATGCTTACCTGTAGCTGAGAGGTGACGGTATCCTGCTGGTTGGTGGGAGTAACGAGCTCGGATCCGGTGGCGGACTTCGATCCACTTAGGGCATACGAGTTGTGCGTCGTCAACCATGAGTAGTGATTGAATGGTAGCCCATTATCCTGAGAACCACTAACCAAATCCAACAATCAATCAATAAAACAATCTAAGATAGATCGAACATGCGAAATCGAGGGAGGAAAAATGAAATCGGCAGACGCACCACTGATTTGGGATCCGTGGGTTTCACGCGCGTGCATAATGAGCCGCAGGAATCGCAATGCAGCCCTTCCCCGCAGTCACCATCCCTGGAGCATCCATCCCCAACCTGCTCGGTCGATTGAAAGTCACAAACCAATAGATGGAGAGAGAGAGAGA
>JXCR01145156.1:274302-306924 GCA_002079205.1 Phalaenopsis hybrid cultivar | reverse complement strand
AGAGAGAGAGGGAGAAAGAGAAAGAGACCTGAGCGGCGCCGGCGAGAAGAAGCCGTGCAAGAAGTATTGTAAGGAAGATGAATCGAGATGACCGCTGCGCTTCGAGGAAACAATATTCGATGAGATTGGCAAAGCGGAGAAGTTGATCAGGAGGGAAGAACGAAGAGAGTAAAGACTTACATCCATCTCTGGTTCAATTCTCTCCTTAGTTCGCTAGAGCAGCTGGGGGACAGATCCGACAGGGAGGGAAGCTCAAAGTGCATACATATATCGCACAATTCTTACGTTTTTACATATCTAACACCCAAAATTTAATATTTGCACATATAACATCATGGTGACATAGATTTATGCATAAGAAAATTTGATGTTGTAAGCCTAATGGTAGAAATTGAATCATGCTCATAAATTAATCATTCCTTGTTCAACTTTTCCGCTTAGGATTAAATCTTATTTCAAATATAATTGAATGTTATTTAAATTGTGAAAAACTTTATTCAACAAAGGTTCTAGCTACCATCAAATTTCAAGCATAGCTCCAAACATATTTGGATAATCAGTCAAAAATAAAAACCGAGTTTTGGATAATCAGTCAATAAGTGCTAACCAGACAGAACTATGGCGTTTTCAAAACGCTGCTTGCACTTTTNTCTTTGTTTCTCTTTTACCATTTTGAGAAGATTTGTTTATTTCTCTAGCATTTGATTCTTCACACATTTAGGACTGCAGATGAAGCAATGCACTCGATGAACAACTCAAACTCGACCCGATTAAGACTCGATCATGTTCGTTCAAATTAGTAAATAAACAATTTGAAAAACTTTTAAAAGTTCGAAGCATAAATGAACTAAACAAGAATATATTTAAACTTGCTCATTTATGTCAAGTTCAAACTCGTTTGTTATTCAACAAGTAACTTGTTAAACATTCAATATTAAGCTCGATGAGTATCATATAAGATATATTATTTAGGGAAATTTTAATTAAGTAGAATATTAACTTATTGTTGATAGCTCCATAGTAGTTCATATCATATATGATATTTAAATATTTGATATTAAATTTCTGTAAGTTTTAAAGTTGTCAGCTCTAGTTGTTTTGTAGGATTTAGGTTAAAGCAAGCTTTAATGTTACACAAATTATTATACTACACATCTCCTGAGCGAGAAATTTAAGGTAAAATGGAGGAAAAACAACATTTAAGATACTATAGGGTTTTAAAGTTTAAAATCAATAAATTAATAGCTGTGATTAAATTTGCAAAATTATTTATTGATTTTTTTGTATGAAAATCAAGATAATCGTTTGAATTTTTAGCTCGTTTGAATACTCGTTCAATACTAATAAACAAATCAAGTCCAAACATTAAAAAATTTAACCAACTCAAGTTTAAACAATATATGAAAGCTCGATACAAACTCAAACCGAACATGAACAACTTATAATTCTACAAAGCCAAGTCTGAACTATGATATAACCGGCTCGATTACAATACTACTCACATTACATTCAAGGAGAAACGTCTAACCTCTTCTCACCCTATATTGAGAAGACTCGTCGTCTCATGATATCCCTCACTTTATATTGAGAAAAATTGTCACGGGCCTCTCCTCACACCATATTAAGGAGAGTTGTTGTCTATCCATTTTCCTCACACCATATTGAGGGGAATCTATTGTTAAACTATTTCTCAAACCGCATTGAGGAAAGTCAACACCGTTGAGTTTTCCCTTACATTTTAAACAACATAAAATGTCGATACACTATCATACAAGTGAGTCTTTAATTTCTGCACTGTTGGTAAACACTTTCTCAATCCTCTTGATCCCGAAGCCAACCCCTCTCTGCCTCGCATGAACAGTCCAAAACCCTCTCACACTGGTCATGTCTAATGCTATCACAACTAGGGCTACTAGGAAGGCAATAATCGCTGCATACAATTATCTTCAAAACTCCCATCTTTCTCTTATTGCGCACCATCTCCATTTAGATTTAGATTTAGTTTAATTTAGATTTGAATTAATTAAGTTAATTTTAAGATTAATTTTTTATTGGTTTTAGATTAGTTGACTGAAATTAATTTTTGATTGGAAATAGTTTATCAAGAGAGTTTTTGGACTGTTCATACGAGTGAGTCTTTGATTTCTGCTTGGTGCATGAAAGTCGAACGAGATAGTAGCACAGGAAGGTGTGATGTACAGGGTGTGTGAGGCAGTAGAGACGGAAGAGGATGTTAAGAGGGTGTCTGGCCTAAGGGCAAATTTGTCTTTTATACGCATAAGGACAATTTAATCTATTATTATTATTATTATTATTATTATTATTATTGAGTATAAATAAACTTGTTATGTCAAAGATTAGGCCTATGTATAAGATTCAGTTGTGAGTCTTAGATCTAGAGTTTGGAAGAGATTTCCTACCTCTCAAATTGTAGGTGTTCATCTTTCTGTTCTTGTTGAGTTGTTTAGATTATTACAATAAAATTTATGTTTTCCCTAATTTTTTTGGAAATGTGTTATGATTTTGATGTCGGATTATATCAAATTGGTATTAGAGTTCAATATTCTAAGGATCGGATTACCAGAGTAGAGGATTGATCTACTCAGCAAAGCTAAAGCAAATCTTGCTAAAGAAAATCTGGCGGGACCTAATGCGTAAAGGTTGTAAATTGGCGAACAAAGACCAGAAACTCCCATTATTCTCTTTCTACTGTGTCATCTACGTGATATAGTCGCGATCAAAGCTATCTAGAAAGGCAAAAATGGGGAGGTTTTACCGAGTGCTGATAAATCGCCATTTTCTTCTCCTCACGTGCGATATAGTCGTGATCTGGATCATGGCATGTAACTCGGAGACAACGACATGATCGCTGCTTACCGAGACATTAATCTCCCAACGTAGATGGGATCATCCGCAGCGCATCCTCTGCCTATGAAGTGACCGCGGCTCACAGTCCGAATATGGGACAACAACAACATCTCAAAGTAATTGCCTTTCTAGTGGTTTCAAGGTATAAAAATTTAATCTTTGAGATTGAAAACTTTTCTGACATAGATGATAATAAAGAAAGTAGATGATCTGAAGAATAATTGGAGTAAGGGCCTGTTTGGGGCAGCTTAAAAGTGCGGCAGCATTTTAAAAATGCTGCATTAACGTTTGTTTCTCGCATTTCAGTAGCGTTTCAGAAAACGTTGTTCTCTATTTTGTATTACACGCGAACCGCGGGTATATCCCCGAGATCCGCGTTCGGGCTCAAAGCATTTACGGAGCAACCCTTGCAAAAAATCTGATCCCTAACCTTTCTTCGAACTCTTGGCGTCGATCCTCCCTCTGAAGTCGCTCCGCGGGTAAGGATTCTCTTCTCCTCGCTCTGCTCCTCTGTCCTCTCCCCCATTTCGCCGAAAGGCTTCTTCATTTTGGACGATCCATGTGTTCTTTGCGGTGAATCTGCAAGTGTTTGATAGCTAACGAGTGACATTGGACAAAAATGTAGATCCAATGTTCTCCTCGCTCCACTTTTCTCTCTTCTCCTCTCTTCTCCTCCCTCCTCACCTCCATCCTCTCCCCCACTCGACGAGAAATCTGACGATCCTTCTGTTGAAATTTTCGGTGAATGTGGGGTTGTTTTGTGGCTAAAAGCTTAGATCTAGTTGTTGGAAGATGAGTAATTATGGTGGAAATGTAGATCCACTTTTTTTTCTGAAATATATGAAGATTCGAGATTGTGATTCACTATTTGCAATGGTTCTCCCTCTCTATCTCCCTATGTTATCTTTTTGGAATTGTGGGATTATATTTCGTATGCTTGATAAATGATTTTAACGCATTACAAACTTTTGTGAATCATCGAGAATGATTATTTGGCTATATGCAAGATGTATATGCTTACTTTAGAGAAACATATGCAAGATCTATATGCTTATTTTAGAGAAACATTTGCTTACTTAGGAGAAACATATGCAAGATCTATATGCAGTCTTTGCCAACCCTGTATGTAGTATGTAATTATGCAAGATCTATTTGACTCTCATATGGCAAGAACTATATGCTCTCCTCATACCGGCATGGATCAGATTAGAGAACGGCATGAATCGATAGTTCATTTTTGTTATTATGTCATTTTAATATGCTTTTCATGTCCACATTTCTGTTCAAATGACTCATTTGGAAATTGGTAAATATGTAATCTTGAATATGAGAATATATTTTAAATTAGAGTTCAATCAAGACCATACCCAAATGGTTGAATTTTTTTTGCAAATTTTGTTTATGCATATTTTTTTTGTTCAGTTTAGAGAATTACACAAGTTTGAAAGCTAATTTAAAATTTCATTCTATATACGATTTTTCTCTTGCATACCATTAATTTCATGCTAGCTCGTTTATCCACAGTCAAAATGAGTAAATCTAAAGAATTTGGATCATCGACCATGTGGGATAAAGAGACCTCCCTGACATTTTGTGATCTCTGTGTGAGGAAAATCGATTTGGGTAATAGGCTGGCCACTTATTTAAATAAAGAAGATTGGCAGAATCTAACGAATAAATTCAAGGAACTGACCAGAAGAGATTATGATCAAATGAAACTAAAAAATAAGTGGAATCAATTAAAAAAAGACTGAAAATTTTAGAAAGAACTCAAAAGAGGATCAACATGATTGGGTTGGGATCCACTTAAGCGAACAATAGATGTACCGGATAATGGTGGGCTGAGAAGTTGGAGGTAAATACATACCTAAATTTGTTGTTTGCATTGATTGCATCTTTGTAAAGATTTTGACTAATAATTTATATTTTCTATTACATGCAGTGCTGACAGCCAAAAAATTCAAGCTTAGTGGCATTGATCCTGTATTAGAGGAAAAGTTGGATGGCATGTTTATAAGAGTTGTTGCTATAAGAACTCATGCATTCACCCCAACTGATCAGGGCTATGTTGGTTTAACACAGGACATGGAAACCGAGCATATAGGTGAGTCTGGAGAGGGTCCAACCAACTGCATATTGATGTTCAATCGACCAGTGGGACAATGTGTCCTAGAGCAGAAAAAAAGAAAGTTGGAGCCGCATTTGTCAGAGGTTCCATAAAATCATTACTTGAATCATGCAAAGCGAAGCATGCACCACCAACACCAACACCAACACAAACATCAACACCAAAGGTGTTAAGGAGATGAGCCCATATATTTAAAATATGTGAAGTTGTTAGGGAAATTCACTCATAGGCAGTTCTTTGTGAATTTAGACCCAGAATTCCGACTTTCTTACTTGCGATCTTTTATGAATTATTGATTAGGAGAGATATTGGGTTTTATTTTAGAACCGGTAATTGTAATATTGATGTGATGGACTCCTGACTGCTATGTCTTCTTTTAACTTTTTGTGATTGTTTGTTCCATTATATTTTATGTTTATAATTTGGTTTTTTCCTCTTACTATAGTCTCTTTCCTATTACTTCAAGTGAATGCTTAAAATGTTTAAAAAAATATCATTTAACACATTTTGTAGAATGAATGAAGAACAACTAAACCACAACCGCAAAGTCTCTCTCGCCCTCATCTTGCTATACTACTATTATCATACATACGTTGACCGAACTCCATGTATGACATCGAGTCAGATTGAAGATTGATGGGTTGGGGAGTTATTACGGGGAGACCCAACAATATTTGCAAATATATTTCATATGACAAAGGAGATATTTCTAGACCTGCTTAATGAACTTCGGGACCTTCATGGATTACACGACTCATCTAGAACAACTGTCAGAGAGATATTGGCAATTACCCTATATATCTTATCTCAAAATGAATTCATTAGAAGAGCTATGAAGCGATTCCAACATTCTTCGGAAACCATTAGTAGATATTTTTTTTGTGAGTTTAAATGCGCTAGTCTGGCATACAAGATAGTCAAGCCCGAAGACCCAACGTTTCAGATCATTCCCACACAAATTGCAAATGACATGCCCTTCTTCAAGATACTTTCTCAACTTAATTTTCATTTTGAAGAAAACCAATGATTGATTTTAAACGGTTTAGGGCTACTTTCTGAACAACAAGATTGTATTGGAGCGATTGACGGAACACATGTCAATACACAACCGTCTCCTGTAGAGAAGATCGCTTACATCGAATGATGTGGGTCCCCAACACAAAATGTTATGGCCGTGTGTTATTTCAATATGTATTCTACTTTCGTGATGGCTGGATAGAAAGGTAGCGCACACGATAGCCGTGTTTTCAAGTTGCTATTAGAAACCGATAATATGGGTTCCCTTACCCTCCTCAAGGTACGTATATTTGAGAAGTAGATTTTGTTATGTAATTCTGTTTATAACAAACATCACGCAACAGATAAGTACTACTTGATCGATGTCGGATATCCCTTACAAAGGGGGTTTCTTAAGTCGCACCCAGATACAAAGTATCTATCCTAGATTTCGAAAGGTCAAGCGGTGTAGCACGTGGTAAGAAAGAATTATTTAATAAAAGACACTCCTCATTGCGAGGCGTAATCGAACGATCATTCGGAGTGTGGAAGGAGAAATGGGTTATATTGTGTGATATGCCCACTTATCCATTTCCGAAGCAGGTCTAGATAGTGGTGACCACCATGACACTACACAACTTTATTAGAAGGCATCCTTCAAGAACTGATGTAGAATTTGTCGTGGTTGATGCGGATTTACTTCAAATTCCTCCCGAAGCATTTGAGTACCATGTGGGTCGCACCATTCCACAACTTCACATGGATTCAGGTGAAACAAACACCAGAGATGGGGAAGGGGCATCTGAAATGGCAGATTTGAGAGAGTGAATTGCTGACGACATTAGCCACACATGTTAAGTACTGTATTTTAAAGTTTGGCTAGACACTTACCAATGCTTGCTTATATGAGGGTCATGTGAGAGACCTTTTGCTTCTATAAGGTTAACTAAACAGACATTTACATACTATCTTTATGTTATAGCATATTATTATTGTATGTTATTGCTTACTTTGTTGGATGCTTTCTGTTTTTTGGCTGTAATGCTTTGGTTGGGAGTTGGTTTTTGTGGCAATAATGTCGAAATGGCTTTATGTTGAAATGGGTTAATGGATTGCTAGGCAGTATACTTCAGCTGAAATTCCTTTCTTTGGATGAAATTATATTTTAGATGCCTTCATGGCATTTATGCTCTCAGCATACATATGTTAATGCTGAGATTGGGCTGTTGATATGTGACAGCCCCTTTACTTACTGCGGTGCCTGGAAATGTACCCAACTTCACTACTCCTTTTTAGTTACTGCTGAAAATGGTTGTTAATGCTTACAGAAAGAGGGTTGGCGATATGTTAGCCAATTCATTACTGGTTCCTATACATTTCTATAAATAATTTCATTATTGGATTCCCGAGTAAATGCAAATATGTTTGGATATATGGAATATGTAATTCATTGTTATTACAGCTTGGATGCCCTTCTTTTAGGGTAATCATTGATTCTGCAACAGTATTTCATATGAATTATTTGACCATTAAAATAAGCCTAAAAAATGAGCCTACATGTTACAATGAATTTATCTTCTATTTATCTTGTTTTTATACTTTTTGTGTCTATTAATTTTATTGAGATAACTGTGGAGCAGCTTGGATGACCAAAGAACTTTGTTGTCGGCAACCATTGCTTCCACACATTGGTAAGTTGAGTTTATTTATTCCCTTTAGTTTTTGACTGATCTAATCTTTTTATAATAATTGCAGGACGATGAGCTCGAGGTATTCAGGGAATTCTTGGCAAGTGATGTGTCGATGTGGGCTACCGTCCTTGCTACTCATGTCACGATAGACACATAGTTACGGGTGGCAATTCTACCGATGTCCACGGTGGGGACACAGACTGGAAGACTGCAAATTCTTGAGGTGGACCGACAGTACAACTGTTTTTACGATATCCCAATTGGACACCGCTGCTCGAAGTTTGACAGTACACAACAGGAGAACACCGTATGTGGTTCGAGTGCTTTCGTTTCTACGATATCCCAGTCGAACAAGTTTGCTCGGGGTTCTGAGGTATCAGAACAGGGCAACATTCGTCGTGAATCTGTACTTTACTTTTATATATGTCACCGTGTTATTTAATGTAATCAGAACTTTTTGAGTTATATAAATGTAATTCAACTCTTTTGCATTGTTATGTCTTGATATTTGAGAAAATAACAAATTCTGCGTGAAGAATTATTCATTCAACTAAAAAAATCTACGAATAAGCTGTTTACAAAACGCACAAACCAAACAGCTAAACAACTTATCCAGAACAGTGGCAGAGTGGTCATTTATCCAGAATAAACTGTTTTCCAAATGCACAAACCAAACAACCAGTTAGCTTATTTGGATCAACTGCTCATCAGCAGATTATCAGGATCAGCTGCAGTTGCCCCAAACAGACCCTAAGAGAGGAGTCAAATAAAATTTGGGATGGAAGAAAGGTTTGTTGCCATAGAGGAGAGGTTCTCTTCTATAGAGAACTGACTGAATGATTGATTTAAGAGCATAGGAGAAATTCGAGAGATGCTAAAGAGGCTTATTGAGATGCAATATAAGAAACCGCCGACAATTTTATTTGTAAACCCTAATCAAATGTTGACTGGACAATCCACGGCAAGATCGAAAGAAAAAGTGATCGAATGTGAGGAACATGAGGAAAACATCCACCATCGCGAACCTCCTCTCAAGATTAAGGGTGGATTAGAGATTTCTAGTAGAGACAGTTGGACTGAAACATGAAGAAGGGGTTATGTCAGAGGTATGGAGGAGCGTGAAGAAGAAGAAAGAGAAGCAGAGAGGGGATATGGCTACAATTGAAGGAAGGATTTTTACCCTCGATACATGGGACCCTTAATACATGAGGAGAAACAACAGAGGAAGAGGAAGTTGGAGCAGATATGTTAGAGTCAGGAAGTTGAAGATGTGGATCTTCGAGGGGGGAAGACGTGCATGAGTGGGTGCATCAAGCGGAACGATACTTCGTGGTGAATGGGTTAGATGGGGAGGAGTAACTCGTGATATCGAATTCGTTCGTGGGATAAACTTTAGGACCGTTTGTTGGAATCTCTCTAGGCCATTCGAGAAGGAGACCTACTACACGAGCAATTCTATGTCTTGAATATAGTGAGAGATTTTAACTATTGTCGGAACTAGTGTAAGAGATTTTTGAAGCAGGACTGAAGAGAAATTTCATGAAATATGGGCAACACTCCGACTATTCTAGATGGTGAAAGACAAGAATCATATGAAGAAAGCCAATAGGAGAAACACAGATGAAGCATTGTACGAAACTGTTGCAACCACGACGATGCTAAAAGCTCAAATAGTGGAAATCCAGAGGGAAGCTGCAGAGGATAGGAATAAAGGACCACAACTTGGAGCAACACTCAAGTGCCTTACAAGGACTGAGATTCGAGCGAAGCGAGCCAAGGGGTTATTTTTTCGGTATAATGAGAAGTTTACCCCAGGACATCATTGCAAGGATCAAAGATTACAAGTTCTCATAGTGCATGACGAGGAAACAGATAATGAAGAAATAGAGACAGATTTGGAGGAGGAAAGCTCATTTTTTCACACCTCGAGGATAAGGTGCCTTTTGGAGGGAGAGTAATATTATGAGAGCACCTAGCCTAAGGGCAATTTTTTCTTTTGTACATCTAAGGGCAATTAAGTCTTTTATTATTATTATTATTATTGGGTATAAATAGGCTTATTATGTCTAGGGTTAGGCTTAAGATGAGATTGAGTTATGAGACGTAAGTCTAGTTTGGGAGAGAATTCATACATCTCGAATTGTAGGTGTTTATCTTTGTGTTATTGTTCCGTTGTTTGGATTATTATAATAAAAAATTATGTTTGCCCTAATTTCTGTGGAGAGGCGGTTCGATTTTGACATCGGATCGTATTAGAGGAGCAGTAGGTTTTGGATTGGGCAAACTAAGGGAAAAAGGACTTCGTTCACACCAAAGACCAAAAGGGAGAAGTAGCATGGGGGTTTCGGTTGCATGAGTTATAACGTGCAGACAGTTTTTAGAAACCTAACCGGACATGCATGCAGGAGCAGTTGTAGGTTTTAATCTTTTTAATATTTTAGAGTTCAACAAACAAATATTATGAAGCATCACATTCTCATCGATCTTAGGTCAAACTTGTTACGGTCTACTCAGGAAAACTTTTTGATTTTTTTTGCAAATATAACAGTAGATCTTCCGCATGTTTTAGAAATATAACAACATAACTTATTGAAGTTTTTGCAAATATGAAAGAAGTGCTAATAACAAGAACAAAAAAAAAGGCTTCATTTTGCAGCATACCTCGGGTTGGCCTGCTAGGATTATTGTCCTAAACTTGAGAAGTGAAATGTTCAGATTTTGAAGGCGGATTTCTATATCAGAAATGGCTTCTTTAAGAGCTACAATTTTCTGGATTGTGTTCGAGGGTGGTTGATCACGTATTGTTACTTTGCCAAAAGATCTTCCCAATCTGCCTTGCTCTTTAAGGCCCTTCAACAGTAGCATAGTAGCGGAGCTGATAAGCAGCATAACAGGGAATACATAGGGTAGTAGGTTTCTACGAAAGAGTTGTAGAAAAAGCATGTATTAGAAGTTATGATTATGAAAAATAGTAAATGAATAGAAAAACATTGCATTACATACTAAACAGTGTTCAAAATGTGTTACATACTATAGCGTTCAAATGGGTACGGAAAAGTGGATTTGCAAGGAATGGATTTCAGAATCCTGTTCTCCATTCGAGTAAAAATTTAATAATGGAGACAATTACATACAGTTCACCCAATTCCAATGTATTTTGCATATAAAACACCTAAAATTTACTTTTTACATTTATGCCACCCAAATATTTCATGTCACATAAAAAATACTACTATTTTAACATTTAAAAAGTAAAATAGGTCTTTCAAAGGTGGTATGTATGTAAAAATTGAAGTTTAGCTGTTAGATTTGTGAATACATAGGAATGGAATGGTATGCGTGCAAATCTTACTAAATAATAATGCCTTGCTGAATCTGCGTAGATTTTAGCTGCAGAACAGTTCCACTATTCTATCAATGTTTCGGCAAAAGGCAGCAGTACTAGTACTACATGTATACAACAACAAATCTTTATCCCTCTAAGTGGGGTCCACTACATGAATCTTTTTTCTCCATTGTGTCCTATTGAATGTCATATTTTCATTTAATTCTAATAAATTAAGATCATTTTTTTATCCAACATGGCCCAAGTCTTTCTAGATCTATCTCTACCTTTCTTAACATAATTTGAATCTAAAACATCTACTCCCCTAATCGAATCATCAGATGTCAATATTTAATATGACCAAGACAACTCTCTTTAATCTTGCTTACCACTGGAACTACACCAACCATGTCACGAACATATTCATTTCGGCATTTTGTGTAAAGCCCTCATCCACCTAAGTATTCTCATCTCAGTAGCACTTAATTTAGTTTTATGTGTCTCTTTTATAGGCCAGCATTTTGTGTCATAAAGCATTGCAGGTCTCAGTACCATCTTATAAAATTTTCCTTCAAATCTAAGCGGTATTATTCTATCACAAAATAGGCCCAATGCATACTTCAACCATCCAACTTGAATTTTTATAATAACATCCCCATCTATATCACCATACTTTGAACAATAGACCCGAGATATCTAAAATGTTCACTTCTTTTAATGATTTGATCACCCACTATTACAACCTACCCACTAGATCTACTACCACTGGTACATATATCCACAGCTAAAATAAATACTATAATTCAACCAAAACCAACAGATTTTTTATGTTTGGAAAGAAAGGTTAAATATATTAACGCACCAAAAAACTATAAATATCCAGTCCTGGTCTAAAAAAGATCATAACAAAACATAATTCGATAAAAAAGTAATAATATTCATTGGGCTGACAAAATACACGGTAATTGTTTTCTGCTCCTCATGAAAGATTGATGAGTTTAACACAAAAAATTCAAAACATGAATTCCAGCCTAACTTTGCAATTAAGCCAGTTTAATGTAAGATACCAAAGCAGCTGTAGCTTACCTAAATATAACGGCATAGGCAAACACAAGGAAAGCTGAAGTCCAAATTGGCTTCTCCCAGCGCCTAAGTTTGTCTAACTTTTGGGCAAGAATGGTGCAAGGAAGCGCAAGTTCCTGAAGCACAAAAGAGAACTCCTCACTCACTGAAAAATTATATCAGTTGTTAAAGATTTAAATTTGAATGTATTTTTGTTTGAATAAGATATCTATGGCTCTTTTATGATTTGGAAGACTCCTGAATAGTTATGTAAAATTTTTTTGGAAAGAAAAATGTTTCATTAGGAATTTCTGTGTCAGTCCAGCCACTCCCGCCTTGATATTCCAAACTTTACAGTCTGAGTCATAACATCAAAGCCATTCACCCAACTTAAACAACATGATAACATCCACATTTAATCAGCTCATAATAGAAAAAAAAAAGAAAGAGGGAATCTAACAACAGATAATACTATCACTCTTCTTTAAAAATTGAGCAATGAGAACAACTAATCATCATCATTTCCCTTCTAGTAATTCACTGTAGTCAGCTTTATAAAAAGCATTCGAATCTCAAAAAAAAATTGAAAATAGGTTTTATTAAAAGGCCATGAAACCCTATCATCACCATCATACTGATTATTTAATTAAGGCCGTTATTAAATTTGTATTCGCATTGCAACTCATGATTCTTCATAAATTAACAGCCTTCATTCTTCTAAAAGCCATCTAGAATTATAGTAAAGCAAGCGAACTCCAAAGAATTTTTTAACAAATAGCTGCTAAATTCTTGAATACCGTGATATAAAAGAAAAGAGCACCTTGAAAAGGTCAATATTGCTAGGAATTCCTTTAATCATAGCAGCATCCAGTGTGGCCTGAGTTTTCTCCACTTTATAACTTTTCTCTTTGCATGTCAATGCTGCTCGTTCTACAAGGTTTAGATCAGAAACAACAAGATTCTTAGCTAGCATAATCCCATGTTTAACTGATGAGTTCTTCCAGAAGGCAACAGATGAGCTAGACGTCCAACTTGAAGATTTCATCCATTTGCGCAGATATACACTTCCATCAAGATCAAATACATGTTCGCTGCCACTGGAAAAATCTTCAGAAGGCCTCGACCATTGTACTACTCCACGACCCGTTTGCTCAAACTTCTTTATCAAAGGCCCACCCCAAAAATTAACCGCTAAAGTCTGGAGAACAATATCACCACCAGGGGCATTTTTTAAATATGAGAATTGCGCTAATTTAGTTGGATCCTCTGATAGCCTTTGAATACTCTGCAAAGACTGTAGCCTTGCGATGCTGTTTGCTGCACTACTGATTGCTCTTCTTCTCCCTCTATGAGCACCGTATACATGATGGATTGAAGCATCTTCATCATCGGGTCCATATTCCCGTATAAATTCGTATAGTGAGATAACTTCACTAATGCAAGAATGCCAAACATCTCTTCTTGATTCACCACCAAAATCAACGAATTCCAGAATCCAAGTTTCTTGCCTAATCAAACTCAAAGTTAGATCAATAATTTTAGTATGTAGATTAAAAAGTTAAATATATGGCCTAAGATTGATTCATGCATAATCATGATAGAAATGTTCGAGAAACTAGTATTTTTTAAGGAGCTCAGTGATGAACTAGGATGCCAAAAAAGGAATTGGTACAGTTTTAGAAGAAAATAACAGTAACTGTTAAAATAAGTTTTATTAAATTTACCTGTCACCAGAAGAAACAGAGACAGCAGAGTCAAGTAGTTTGGAACCAAATGGTCCTACTTTTACTTTCTCAACTCCTGAACCTTGACTTGAAAGATTAAGTTTAATAGGTTCTTTAAAACCTTTAAATTGAATTCCCTGACAACATCAATGCAGAGTGAAAGATAAATCATAAATACAATTGGAAGAAGTATTATGCAGAATTTCAATAAAACATAAATCAACAAAAATGTTGAACCACGCTGTCATAGCTGAATGAGAATAGGATAAACATCCACATATTCTTCATCTGACACAATCATCAACATCATAATTAGCTTATCTCAACTATTTGGGGGTGTTATGAATCTTCATTTTCTATTCATTTCTACTGAGAATTGTATTAGGTGTTTTCTCTTGCAATCATAGCATTAGACATATTTCACAACATGCCTTTTAAAAAGGAAAATATTCTGATGAAGGTTTCCTCAATCTTCATATGATGTACCTTGCATGGAACATTCTTTCCAAGGTTTGGCAAACAGAATTCTTCTGTTTGATATTTTAGACAGCATTCTTTTCTCTTTATATCGCTCCACACATGGATAATTCATGATTGATTGCAATTAATGTAAAATGAATGGTATGTGTTTTCGTGGGTGCAAAATTCATCGTCATGTCTTCATGCAGCTACACTGAATATATATGTAGACCCTATTCTACCATTCGAAAGTTATATCATACTGAATTTTAAGAGTATACTTGTACGTTTTGATGAGACAGAAGAATGCAATACAAGCTCTCAGAAAGAAAAAAGAAAAAAAAAAGTGAAAGCAGTTAAAGTATTGAGAAGAATTGAAAAAAATATAACATGATTAGAAGCATTATTACTGTGTAAAATAGATAATGGGTGTATGCACTGTATGAGGCTTCTATTATTTGGTCCAAGGAAATGTTAATACTTAATACATGTAACCTTTCCTACTTCTGCAGTAACTAATTTCAATAAGTGACCTCCATCCAGTCACAAGGCCAAACTACGTGTGTGTTTGTTTGAGCTTTTAAAACCAGCTTTTTCTCCAAACGGCGTTAATATTTCATTTGGTTTGCGTGTTTCATCAATTTGGTCTGAAACGGGGTTTTGAATTGTTGTACACAATTGCGAACGCAGATTCCCATTATGTCCTCACCTCGAGCTTCCTTCCTCCCACGTGCTCTAGGCGTTCCCACAGATTGCCTCGCCTTCTCCTGCTCTCACGCCCTAGCGGCCGATCTCGCCGCCCCTTCTTCTTCTCTGCTCATCTGGTAACATCTCTGACATTTCTATCCCCATGCCAATATCTTCCCTTATTCTTCTTCTGAGTTGTTCACACAGGATTTGGAACTCGGTTTTCTTTTTTATGGAATTATGCCATGAGTTTTTTTAAAGGCAAAGTTTGCTATGAGATTATTCTGTTGTGTTGTTTAATTATGTTAACATCTGTTGGGATTTGGAACTCAGTTATTCATACTTATTTTGCCATTTGGAATTATGTTGTGAGATTCTTCTATTGTGTAGTTGAAGTTAGCCATCTTCCTCTCCTTTTTGTGTGCGAGCCAAAGAAATATACAGGTAACCCAAATCTGGGTTCGGGATTCTACAGTAACCTTGTATGCTAGATATTTGAGTTGATATTGTGGAATCCAAACCCAAATCCACTTGGAATCTCAATTATTTAAGGATATGGATGAAAATTTGAAGATGCATAAGGATAAATAATCATATCTTTTTATGAATTAGTAGTCTGGCATCATTCTCTAACACCCTATTTCAGCTTTTTAAAGTTGAATGATGATATAAGATGCATGAATACATATGTATAAAATAGAAGAATAATGTTTTTCTTCTGAATTGATTTGCATTTAGCTAATTACATAAGGAAATAAAGTGGAGTGACACAGTTAGCTATTGTTACAAATGTGGGAAGGATGAGGAATTATGTTTGAACATAATTAGTCTGGTACTAATCAACCTCTTTTTTTTTCCAAAGATGAATCAAATTAGCAGTGACATAGCTAATTATTGTTACAAATTCACACATGGTCTATATAGCTAGAGTGGAACTCTTTATCCTTGTCTATGAAGTTGGAGCGAACTTTAGAATGTGGTCTTGCTGGAAATTCATTTATTTGAAACAAGCATGCCTCTTTGTTTAATGGTTCCTCATAAATGTCAATCTTATTAGCTGAAATAGTGTCATGTTTAATTTAATTTAATTTTTTTTGTTTTGCAATATACTCTTTGCTTAATTTTTTGAACTTATTGTTAGCAAATGAACAATATAAAAGATGACGCAACATCTGCTATCTGGTACAAAGAAATAATATTATTTTTTGGTGATATATGTATGACAGAAATTGAATTAAGGAACAGACCAACAATACATTTCAACAAAGAAGGTTGGCGTAACATAACAAATAATTTTCAAGAGAAAACCGGAAGGGTATATGATCGAACCCAATTAAAGAAAAAATGAGACCAATTGAAAAAGGACTAGAAGCTATGAAAAGAGCTCAAAAGAGGATCCACTGGCCTTCATATCCAATTAAAAACACCATAGATGCATCAGCAGATTGGTGAAAGGAGAAATTAGAAGTCAAATCTATTTTAAGACATATATTTAAATTTTCCTAGCATGCACATGTGTTACACATAACTTCCCTCTGATTATACGAATGACAGGTTGTACCAAGTGCTAAGAAATTTAAGTTTGGTGGAATTAAACTAGAGCTAGAGGAGAAGCTAGATGTCATGTTTGGTGGGGTTGTTTGTACAGGTGAAAATTATTAGACTGCTCAAGGTTCAAAAGAGCCAAGAGATAGCTCGATTGATAATATTGAGATATCACTACATGGCAGGAATGATATCAGTGAATCTAGCAATGCACGGACATCGCCTTCTTTAAAAGCAAGAGCAAGTCGTACAAAAAAATTGGTCATGTGTACTTAAGAAGCCAAATATCCGAGCTAGTTACAACATGTACGAACTTATATTCTGACGTCACCAATGCACAACAAACTTCATCTATTAGTGATGTAATAAAAATACATGAACAGATACCGAAAGTTTTTTAAGATGTGCCCTTCTATTTTTACTCACTGAAGCCAATTGAAGATCCGGTAATGACCATGGCACCTGAAAGAAGGGTCTATTATTTATGTTTCTTCTATGAAAATCGCAGCGTCTGATTACTATTGTCTATTTGTGTTATGTGTGAATTGTACCTATCATTTATGTGTAATAACCACTTAAAGACTTTTTTTTCTTTTTTTGCGATTGAACAATTGCACTTATTCTAGTTTTATGTTATGATCTATTATTGGCAGAACTATTATTATTGATGCTAGCAAATGTGATTGGTGATCTTATCTGATTTAAGCATTCGTAATATTTTACCGTTTATTATATATCCAGCTATGAATCTCATTGAGAGAGTACGTAAAAGCGTTGCATGAAAATTATTACAACAGTTGTATGTGTACTCACTGCATACTATGAATCATCGATCTCTTGCATATCATGTATGACATCAACATTTATCGGGGACAAATGGGTCAATGAGCTTCTTGGGGGGCACTCTAGCAGATTCCATAACATATTCTGTATGAGCGAAGTAATTTTTATTGATCTGTTGAATGAACTGCACAATAGTCATGGTCTCGTTGTCTCCTCTAGAATGACTTCAAACGAGGCATTCGCCATAACATTTTACATTTTATTACACAATGAAACGATAAGGTTAGCATGTGAGAGATTTTAGCAATCATCCGATACCATAAGTAGATATTTCTCTATTAATTTAAATGCATTGGTAAGTATGTCTTCCAGAGTTAACAAGCATGAAGAGCTAACTTTCCGAAATATTCCTACAGAAATATCTTGTGATCATGGATATATGTCATACTTCAAGGTATATGGAGATCTTTTTTTCATCAAAAGAAAAAAATATTCAAATTTAAAATTATTGCCCTTTCATATAGGACTGTATTAGTGTCATTGATGACACACGTGTTCATGCACATGTGCCAAATGCTGAAAATGTCGTATAAATTGGATGTAGTGGTTCATCTATGTAGAATGTTATGTCATTATGCGACTACAATATGTGTTTTACTTTTGTCATAGTTGGTTGGGAATGCAGTGCTCGTGATAGTAGAATTTCAAGTTCGCGACACAATCCTGTATGCATAACTTCCCCCTACCGCCTTCAAGTTGGATAACTCCTCTTTAAACCTTATCTTAAAGTTTTACATAGTAACTCATAGTTGATTGTCGTAACAGGGAAACATTATGTTGTGTCTGTCAGATATCCACTGCAACGGGGATTTCTAAAATCATTTTCCAACACAAGACATCACATTCAAGACTATGAAAGAGCTAGTCAAGTAGTGCGGGGATGAAAAGAAACCTTGAATCATGGGTGGATCCTTTGCTTCAACCCTCTTACTATTATAAGCTAAGCATTTAACGCTTACCAATTTCAAGTTCATTTGCTAACAATAAGTTCAAAAAATTAAGCAAAGAATATCTATCCTCACTTAAACACGTTTAAAACAAAATATTGATAGAAAAAAATGAAACAATAAAATAACTGCATGGGGTAACTGTATCANAGCATCCATCCCCAACCTGCTCGGTCGATTGAAAGTCACAAACCAATAGATGGAGAGAGAGAGAGAGAGAGAGAAAGAAACCTGAGCGGTGCCAGTGAGAAGAAGCCGTGTAAGAAGTAAGGTGAGGAAGATGAATCGAGATGAGAGCTGCGCTTCGAGGAAACAATATTCGATGAGATTGGCAAAGCGGAGGAGTTGATTGGGAGGGAAGAACGAAGAGAGTAAAGACTTACATCCATCTCTGGTTCAATTTTCTCCTTAGTTCGCTGAGGGACAGATCTGACAGGGAGGGAAGCTCAAAGTGTATACATATATCGCAGAATTCTTATGTTTTTACATATCTAACACCCAAAATTTAATATTTGCACATCTAACATCATGGTGACATAGATTTATGCATAAGAAAATTTGATTTTGTAAACCTCTAATAGTAGAAATTGAATCATGCTCATAAATTAATCATTCCTTGTTCAACTTTTCCGCCTAGGATTAAATCTTATTTCAAATATGATTGAATGTTATTTAAATTGTGAAAAACTTTATTCAACAAAGGTTTTAGCTACCATCAAATTTCAAGCATAGCTCCAAACATCTTTGGATAATCAGTCAAAAATAAAAATCAAGTTTTGGATAATCAGTCAATAAGTGCTAACCAAACAGAACTACGGCCGTCTGCACTTTTAGGGTTCGTTTGGGGCAGCTTATAAGTGCGGACAGCGTTTTCAAAACGCAGCAGTACCGTTTGGTTCGCGCTTTTCGTCAGCTTATTCGAAACAACGTTTGGGTTTTTACACTAAACGCAGGTCGCGGTCGCGGGTCGACTCCTGCGGCCAGTCTGCGGGCCGCATTTCAAGATAAGCAGCTTATCATGAAACGTACAAGCTGCCCCAAACGGACCCTTAAGCTGCCCCAAACGGGCTCTCATCAAAATTCAAAAAAATGTTATTATTATTACATCAATTTTAAGTTTTGGATTTAGAGTGCAAATAAGACCTCCAAATTTAGACATCCAAATTCTTAACTTATTTACATCTCTCAATTCTAAACTTTCATATTTACCCGCATAACATTCAAATATTTAATATCACATAAAAAAAAACTCATAGATCACTTTTTAAAAGTGAAATACATATCTTCGTGCTTCGATCTAAAACACCTACGTGTATGTATGCAAATATTAAAATTTAGACGTGAGGTATGTAAATACATAAGACTTATGTGCCGCGTATGCAAATTTCCCAAAACAAAATTTAGCCTATGTGATTTATTTATATGTTTACTAACTAATCAAACACATTAACAGCCTACTCCACACATGTCTGATAATACACAATATAATATTCTCACATAATAAGAGAGAAAAGAATCATTTACCTATTACCCTAATTTATTCACAGAGACAGTCACACAGTTTGCAGAGCAGCAGAAACCTCCCCCCACAATATTTCTAGCGCTTGGGGTTCTTCGGACTCGTTCGAATTTCGTGTTGGGACTCANTACCGTTTGGTTCGCGCTTTTCGCCAGCTTATCCGAAACTACGTTTGAGTTTTTACACAAAACACATGTCGCAGGTCAACCCTTGCGGCCGGCCTGCGGGCCGCGTTTCAGGATAAGCAGTTTATCCTGAAAACACACAGGCTGCCCCAAACGGGCCCTTATCAAAATTAAAAAAAATGTTATTATTATTACATCAATTTTAAGTTTTGGATTTAGAGTGCAAATAAAACCTCCAAATTTAGATATCCAAATTCTTAACTTATTTACATCTCTCAATTCTAAACTTACATATTTACCCGCATAACACTCAAATATTTAATATCACGTAAAAAAAAAACTCATAGATCACTTTTTAAAAGTGGAATACATATCTTCGTGCTTCGATCTAAAACACCTACGTGTATGTATGTAAATATTAACATTTAGACGTGAGATATGTAAATACATAAGACTTATGTGCCGCGTATGCAAATTTCCCAAAACAAATGAACGCATTAGATGCCTATGTGATTTATTTATATGTTTACTAACTAATCAAACACATTAACAGCCTACTCCACACGTGTCTGATAATACACAATATAATATTCTCACATAATAAGAGATAAAAGAATCATTTACCTACTATCCTAATGTATTCACAGAGGCAGTCACACAGTTTGCAGAGCAGCAGAAACCTCCCCCACAATATTTCTAGCGCTTGGGGTTCTTCGGACTCGTTTGAATTTCGTGTTGGGACTCGNAATCATTTACCTACTATCCTAATGTATTCACAGAGGCAGTCACACAGTTTGCAGAGCAGCAGAAACCTCCCCCCACAATATTTCTAGCGCTTGGGGTTCTTCGGACTCGTTCGAATTTCGTGTTGGGACTCAGCTTCGGGGCTAGCCTTGGAATCACTGTCCCTACGGCCATCATCTTCTTCGTTCTCATATGGCAGCACGACGACGGGAGCGGCGTAAACAGCCGCCCATCTCTCCCACAAAAATTTATTGAATTTCTTGGTCATCTCGCTTCGGAATTCAAGCTCGCGGGTAAATATATCGAGAATGATAATGGCGGCAATGTATTTGAATGGGATGAGGAGAAGANACAAAAATTTATTGAATTTCTTGGTCATCTCGCTTCGGAATTCAAGCTCGCGGGTAAATATATCGAGAATGACAATGGCGGCAATGTATTTGAATGGAATGAGGAGAAGAATGAGTGCTCCGCCGAGTAGCAATAGAGCAACCTCAGTTGTTATCTGAAAATGTTGAGATAGAAAGAACAGTTTCGTGAGTCAATGAGAGAGTTGACAGATGCATAGGAAGTTTAGGAGAAAAATGTAAAAGAAATTTACAACCTGTTAATAGTTCCACTTTTTAACACACACACACACACATTGTCTTCTATTATTATTATTATTATTATATTATTGTGTGCAAAGATTATATTNGAGGAGAAGAATGACTGCTCCGCCGAGTAGTAATAGAGCAACCTCAGTTGTTATCTGAAAATGTTGAGATAGTAAGAACAGTTTCGTGAGTCAATGAGAGAGTTGACAGATACATAGGAAGTTTAGGAGAAAAATGTACATAGTTCCACTTTTTAACACACACACATTGTCTTCTATTATTATTATTATTATATTATTGTGTGCAAAGATTATANAGAGTTGACAGATGCATAGGAAGTTTAGGAGAAAAATGTAAAAGAAATTTACAACCTGTTAATAGTTCCACTCTTTAACACACACACATTGTCTTCTATATTATTATTATTATTATATTATTGTGTGCAAAGATTATGAGAAATGTAGATCTGAATCAACTGAGATGGAAAAAGAGTGTCTTGAAAACAAAAATTTAGGGTCCTAAACTCTTGTTTTATGACAATCATCATCCTGACATCTTATGATCAAATCACCCGGGACCGGCGATTTGCTTTTTAGGTTTGCATTTATCCCTAATGCATGGCCTGGACATACTTGGAAAATAAAAATGAATCATAGTCTAGGAGTCTAGTAAGATCGATGATTGAGCATTTAAGCTCATCAGACTGGACAATTCACTTGTCAGCTTCTGACCACCATTTTGCTGATGCCTATCATGTCATGCTCTGTATGAGTTTAAATATAATATAGAATTCTCTTCTATGATAGATAACTTAGATACACTCACGCTACATTCAGCCGGTTCAATCTAATAAATTTAAGATGTCTATCTTTACATAGGAGGTCCGAGCTCCCGCCCTGTTGTATCACGTCCGTTGTCCGGACACAACTCTGCATCCGGACTCCGGACGTAATATTTTTTCCTATATTTGGCATTCCTCCATCTAGCCAATCCTTATTATATACACACCCGGCTAGATGGTTAGCTGGCATTCTCAACACAAACAGGATTTAAGTCCCATTTTTGTCAGTTTCTAACCCCCTTTTGCTTAACGCCTTACATTTCATGATCTGTAAGAGCTCACATATAGTATAAAATTCTATTTTTTCTATGATAGATAACTTAGAGACACTAACACTACATTTAGTCGGTTCCATCTAGTAAGTTGAAGAAGTATATCTTTGGCATTCCCCCATCTGGTCGACTATTCGTATTTACGCACTCGATTGGATGGTTAGCTGGTATTACTAACTCAGACAGGTGTAAGTCCAATTTTTGACACCTTTTTTTTCATCATATAAAGAAGAAATACAGGCTTGATTGAGTTCAGGAGATTAAA
The DNA here is from genome assembly GCA_002079205.1 of Phalaenopsis hybrid cultivar. Classification (NCBI taxonomy): domain Eukaryota; kingdom Viridiplantae; phylum Streptophyta; class Magnoliopsida; order Asparagales; family Orchidaceae; genus Phalaenopsis; species Phalaenopsis hybrid cultivar. Next base: position 284,287 of record JXCR01145156.1, on the reverse strand, counting down.
CTATAAGACACATTCCTTCTATCTTCTTTGTTTCTCTTTTACCATTTTGAGAAGATTTGTTTATTTCTCTAGCATTTGATTCTTCACACATTTAGGGTTGTAGATGAACCAATGCACTCGATGAACAACTCGAACTCAACCCGATTAAGACACGATCATGTTCGTTCAAATTAGTAAATAAACAATTTGAAAATTTTTTAAAAGCTCGAAGCTTAAATGAACTAAACAAGAACATAGTTAAACTTGTTCATTTATGTTCAAGTTCAAACTCGTTTGTTATTCAACAAGTAACTTGTTAAACATTCAATATTAAGTTCGATGATAGTTTGTATTATATAAGATATATTATTTAGGGAAAATTTAATGAAGTAGAATATTAACTTATTGTTGATAGCTCGATGATAGTTCATATCATATATGATATTTAAATATTTGATATTAAATTTCTGTAAGTTTTAAATTTGTCAATTCTAGTTGTTTTGTAGGATTTAGGTTAAAGCAAGCTTTAATGTTACACAAATTATTATACTGCACATCGAGCGAGGAATTTAGTGTAAAATGGAGGAACAACAACATTTAAGATACTATAGGGTTTTAAAGTTTAAAAACAATAAATTAATAGCTTTGATTAAATTTACAAAATTATTTATTGAATTTTTTTGTATGAAAATCAAGATACTCGTTTGAATTTTTAGCTCGTTTGAATACTCGTTCACTTGTTATAAACAAATCAAGTCCAAACATTGAAAAATTTAAACAAGACAAGTTTAAATAATATATGAAAGCTCGATACAAGCTCAAACCGAACATGAACAACTTATAATTCTACAAAGCCAAGTCCGAACTATGATATAATCGACTCGATTACAACACTACTCACTTTACATTCAAGGAGAAACGTCTAACCTCTTCTCACCCTATATTGAGAAAAATTGTCATGGGCCTCTCCTCACACCATATTAAGGAGAGTTGTTGTCTACCCATTTTCCTCACACCATATTGAGGAGAATCTATTGTTAAACTATTTCTCAAACCGCATTGAGGAAAGTCAACACCTTGGAGGTTTCCCTACATTTTAAACAACATAAAATGTAGATACACTATCATACGAGTGAGTCTTTGATTTCTGCACAGTTGGTAAACTATTTCTCAATCCTCTTGATCCCGAAGCCAAACCCCTCTCCGCCTCGCACGAACAGTCCAAAACCCTCTCGCACTGGTCATGTCTAATGCTGTCACAACTAGGGCTGCTGGGAAGGCAATAATCGCTGCATAAAATTATCTTCAAAACTCCCATCTTCCTCTTATTGCGCACCATCTTCACTTAGATTTAGATTTAGATTTAGTTTAATTTAGATTTGAATTAATTAAGTTAATTTTTTATTGGTTTTAGATTAGTTGACTAACATTAATTTTTGATTTGAAATAGTTATCAAGAGGGTTTTTGGACTGTTTATACAAGTGAGTCTTTAATTTCTGCTTGGTGCATGAAGGTCAAACAAGATGGTAGCACAGGAAGGTGTGATGTACAGGGTGCGTGAGGCAGTAGAGACGGAAGAGGATGTTAAGAGGGTGTCTAGCCTAATGGCAAATTTGTCTTTTATACGCATAAGGGCAATTTAATCTTTTATTATTATTTTTAATGAGTATAAATAAGTTTGTTATGTCTAAGATTAGGCCTATGTATAAGATTAAGTTGCGAGTCTTAGGTTTAGGGTTTGGAAGAGATTTCCTACCTCTCAAATTGTAGGTGTTCATCTTTCTATTCTTGTTGAGTTGTTTAGATTATTTCAATAAAATTTATGTTTTCCCTAATTTTTTTGGAAAAGTGTTTTGTTTTTGATGTCGGATTATATAAAATTGGTATTAGAGTTCAATATTCTAAGGATCAGATTAACAGAGTAGAGGATTGATCTGCTCGGCAAAGCTAAAGCAAATCTGGCGAGACCTAGTGCGTAAAGGCTGTGAATTGGCGTACAGAGACCCAAAACTCCCATTATTCTCTTTCTACTGTGTCGTTTACGTGATATAGTCGCGATCAGAGCTATTTGGAAAGGCAAAAATGGGGAGGTGACTTATCGAGTGCTGATAAATCGCCATTTTCTTCTCCTCACATGCGATATAGTCGTTATCTGGATCATGGCGTGTAACTCAGAGGCAACGACATAATCGCTGCTTACCGAGACGGGAATCTCCCAGCGTAGATGGGATCACCTGCAACGCATCTTCTGCCTATGAAGTGATTATGGCTCACAGTGAGTGCGACTATGGGGCAACAACGACATCTCAAAGTAATTGTCTTTCTAGTGGTTTCAAGGTATAAAAATTTAATCTTTGAGATTGACAATTTTTCTGACACAGATGATAATAAAGAAAGTAGATGATCTAAAGAATAATTGGAGTAAGGGCCCGTTTGGAGCAGCTTAAAAGTGCGGCGGCGTTTTCAAAACACCGCCTTAACGTTTGTTTCTCGCATTTCAGTAGCGTTTCAGAAAACGGTGTTCCCTATTTTGTATTACACGTGGACCGCGGGTATATCCCCGAGATCCGCGTCCGAGCTCAAAGCATTTACGGAGCAACCCTCGCAAAACGTCTGATCCCTAACCTTTCTTCAAACTCTTTGCGTCGATCCTCCCTCTGAAGTCGCTCTACATGTAAGGATTCTCTTCTCCTCGCTCTGCTCCTCCCTCCTCTCCCCCATTTTGTCGAAAGCCTTCTTGATTTTAGACGATCCATGTGTTCTTTGCGGTGAATCTGGAAGTGTTTGGTGGCTAATGAGTGACATTGGACAAAAATGTAGATCCAATGTTCTCCTCGCTCCGCTCCTCCCTCTTCTCCTCTCGTCTCCTCCCTTCTCTCCTCCATCCTCTCCCCCACTCGATGAGAAATCTGACGATTCTTCTGTTGAAATTTTCGGTGAATGTGGGTTGTTTTGTGGCTAAAAACTTAGATCCAGCTGTTGGAAGATGAGTATTTATAATGGAAATGTAGATTCACTATTTTTCTGAAATATATGAAGATTCGAGATTGTGATTTCACTATTTGCAATGGTTCTCCCCCTGTTATCTTTCTGGAATTGTGGGATTGTATTTCGTATGCTTGATCTCTAATTTTAACGCATTACAAACTTTTGTGAATCATCGAGAATGATTATTTGGCTATATGCAAGATCTATATGCTTACTTTAGAGAAACATATGCAAGATCTATATGCTTATTTTAGAGAAACATTTGCTTACTTAGGAGAAACATATGCAAGATCTATATGCAGTCTTTGCCAACCCTGTATGTAGTATGTAATTATGCAAGATCTATTTGACTCTCGTATGGCAACAACTATATGCTCTCCTCATACCGGCATGGATCACATTAGAGAACGACATGAATCGATAGTTCATTCCTGTTATTATGTCATTTTAATATGCTTTCCATGCCACATTTGTGTTCAAATGGCTCATTTGGAAATTGGTAAATATGTAATTTTGAATATGAGAATATATTTTAAATTAGAATTCAATCAAGACCATACCCAAATGGTTGAATTTTTTTGCAAATTTTGTTTATGCGTATTTATTTTGTTCAGTTTAGAGAATTACACAAGTTTGAAAGCTAATTTAAAATTTCATTATATATACGATTTTTCTCTTGCATACCATTAATTTCATGCTAGCTCGTTTATCTTACAGTCAAAATGAGTAAATCTAAAGAATCTGGACCATCGACCATGTGGGATAAATAGACCTCCCTGACAATTTGTGATCTCTGTGTAAGGGAAATCGAGTTGGGTAATAGGTTGATCACTTATTTAAATAAAGAAGGTTAGCAAAATCTAACGAATAAATTAAAGGAACTGACCGGAAGGGATTACGATCGAATGAAACTAAAAATAAGCAGGATCAATTAAAAAAAGACTGAAAATTTTAGAAAGAACTCAAAAGAGGATCAACAGGATTGGGTTAGGATTCACTTAAGCGAACAATAGATGCACCGGATGAATGGTGGGCTGAGAAGTTGGAGGTAAATACATACCTAAATTTGTTGTTTGCATTGATTGCATCTTTGTAAAGATTTTGACTAATAATTTATATTTTCTATTACAGGCAGTGCCGATAGCCAAAAAAATTTCAAGCTTAGTGGCATTGATCCTGTATTAGAGGAAAAGTTGGATGGCATGTTTATAGGAGTTATTGCTACAGGAACTCATGCATTCACCCCCAACTGATCAGGGCTATGTTGGTTTAACACAGGACATGAAAACCGAGCACATAGGTGAGTTTAGAGAGGGTCCAACCAACTGCATACTGATGTTCAATCGACCAGTGGGACAACACGTCCTAGAGCAGATAAAAAGAAAGTTGGAGCTGCATTTGTCAGAGGTTCCATAAAATCATTACTTAAATCCTGCAAAGCGAAGCATGCACCACCAACACCAACACCAACATCAACACCAAAGGTGTTAAGAAGATGAGCCCATGTATTTAAAATATGTGAAGTTGCTAGGGAAATCCACTCGTAGGCAGTTCTTTGTGAATTTAAACCCAGAATTCCAACTTTCTTACTTGCGATCTTTTATGAAAGATTGATTAGGAGTGATATTGGGTTTTATTTTAGAACTGGTAATTGTAATATTGATGTGATGGACTCCTGACTGCTATGTCTTCTTTTAACTTTTTGTGATTGTTTGTTTCATTATATTTTATGTTTATCATTTGGTTTTTTTCTCTTACTATAGTCTCTTTCCAATTACTTCAAGTTAATGCTCAAAATGTTTAAAAAAATATCATTTAACACATTTTGTAGAATGAATGAAGAACAACTAAACCACAATCGCAAAGTCGCTCTCGCCCTCATCTTGCTATACTACTACTATCATACATACGTTGACCAAACTCCCTGTATGACATCGAGTCAGATTGAAGATCGATGGGTCGGGGAGTTATTACGGGAAGACCCAACAACGTTTGCAAATATATTTCATATCACGAAAGAGATATTTCTGGACTTGCTTAATGAACTTCGGGACCTTCATGGATTACACGACTCATCTAGAACAACTGTCAGAGAGGTATTGGCAATTACTCTGTATATCTTATCTCAAAATGAATTCATTAGAAGAGCTATGAAGCGATTCCAACATTCTTCGGAAACCATTAGTAGATATTTTTCCGTGAGTTTAAATGCGCTAGTCTGGCATACAAGATAGTCAAGCCTGAGGACCCAACGTTTCAGACCATTCCCACACAAATTGCAAACGACATGCCCTTCTTCAAGGTACTTTCTCAACATAATTTTCATTTTGAAGAAAACCAATGATTGATTTTAAACGGTTTAGGGCTACTTTCTGAACAACAAGATTGTATTGGAGCGATTGACGGAACACATGTCAATACACGACTATCTCCTGCAGAGAAGGTCGCTTACATCGGATGGTGTGGGTCCCCAACACAAAATGTCATGGTCGTGTGTGATTTCAATATGTATTTTACCTTCGTGATGGCTGGATAGGAAGGTAGCGCACACGATAGCCGTGTTTTCAAGTTGCTACTAGAAACCGATCATATGAGTTCTTTTACCCTCCTTCAGGTACGTATATTTGAGAAGTAGAGTTTGTTATGTAATTATGTTTATAACAAACATCACGCAACAGGTAAGTACTACTTGATCGACGTCAGATATCCCTTACAAAGAGAGTTTTTTAAGCCGTACCAAGATACAAAGTATCATATCCTAGATTTCGAAAGGTCAAGAGATGTAGCACGTGATAAGAAAGAATTATTTAATAAAAGACACTCCTCGTTGCGAGGCGTAATCGAACGATCATTCGGAGTGTGGAAGGAGAAATGGATTATATTGTGTGATATGCCCACTTATCTATTTCCGAAGCAGGTCTAGATAGTGGTGGCCACCATGGCACTACAAAACTTTATTAGAAGACATCATTCAAGAACTGATGTAGAATTTGTCGTGGTTGATGCGGATTTACTTCAAATTCCTCCCGAAACATTTGAGTACCATGTGGGCCGCACCATTCCACAACTTCACATGGATTCAGGTGAAACAAACACCAGAGATTGGGAAGGGGCATCTGAAATGGCATATTTTAAAGAGTGAATTGCTGACGACATTAGTCACACATGTTAAATACTGTATTTTAAAGTTTGGCTAAACATTTACCAATGCTTGCTTATATGAGGGTCATGTGAGAGACATTTTGCTTCTATAAGGTTAACTAAACAGACATTTACATACTATCTTTATGTTATAGCATATTATTTTTGTATGTTATTGCATACTTTGTTGGATGCTTCCTGTTTTTTGGTTGTAATGCTTTGGTTGGGAGTTGGTTTTTGTGGCAATAATGCCGAAATGGCTTTATGTTGAAATGGGTTAATTGATTGCTAGGCAGTATACTTCAGCTGAAATTCCTTTCTTTGGATGAAATTACATTTTAGATGCCTTCATGGCATTTATGCTCTCAGCATACATATGGTAATGCTGAGATTGGGCTGTCGATATGTGACAGCCCCTTTACTTACTGCGGTGCCTGGAAATGTACCCAACTTCACTACTCCTTTTTGGTTACTGTTGAAAATAGTTGGTAATGCTTACAGAAAGAGGGTTGGCGATATGTTAGCCAATTCATTACTGGTTCCTATACATTGCTATAAATAAATTCATTACTGGGTTCCCGAGTAAATGCAAATATGTTTGGATATATGGATTTAAGAACCGAATGCTACTATATGGATTTAAGGACCAAATACTGCAGTAGAGATGGCTTTATGGGGGGTAATTATGGCTGAACTATATATTGTTGTTTTTATTAGCAACCTTTATTCGTGAGAGCTTGTGAAACAACTTTTAAATTAGAAGTAGTTAGAGATGCAATTATGGACATAATAGCTATTCCTATAGTGAATGATTTTGTAGATATTTTTCCTGAGGAATTGGTCGGGTTGTCACTGAAAAGAGTAGAGTTTGCAGTTTATTTTCAATCAGGAATTGGTCGGGCTGTCACTGAAACAACTTGATTATTCAAGTTGTTCGACTTTAAGGATAGAGCAGGTAACTATTGCTATCCATCACTCTTTCCTTATATTTCTTTATGTGGCTTTATGTGGGTTAATAGGTTCACATTTCATATGGTAGAGCATTTGAGATTAGAGTACTTGTGTTAATAGTTGCACCATCTGGAAAATTTGGTAATTGTTGCACTTGTATGAATCTTGTTGATATTAGACTCCATTTGTAAAATTAGTTTCTGTTGAGGGGAAGCATAACAAAAGCCTCCATTTATAAAATTAAATTCAGTGTTTTTGAGCAGGCATTTCTTAGTTGTGAGGGGCGGATCTAAAATCATTGTTGTTATCAAAATTTTGTTGATATTACATTATCACAGCAGGGCCAATTTGTATAGCTGTTTTTAATTCTGCAATTTTAATGTTAATTTTGTTGTTCGGATATCGAAACCGGATGGATGGTGCATCTATTTGAAGCAGCTTGGATGAACCTTCTTTCAGGGCAACCACTGCCTTCTGTATTACGTTTGAGTATGGAAAACAATTTGTTGGGAGTTATGGGTTTGTTTTATGGGCTATGTTGGTAAAAGAATTTGTTGGATGGATAATGCAGCTCTTTGAAGCAGCTTGGATGGCCACATGTGGTTATGTTGTTTCATGTCGTTTTGCTTATATGAGGGTATCGGTAGAGACTTTTTTGCTGTCAAAGTGGGTTGCTACATATTCTAGCTTATATAAGGGTAATGTTAGAGACTTTAAGATTATGTGAGACCTGTTCATTTCGGCATTACCTGGAGTAGCTTGGATGGCCAGTTAATTTGTAATGCATCACCTGTTGATTCACATTGTTTACCTGCACTTTTGTTCTTATGTTGTACATGTTGATTCACATTGCTTTGGCATACATGTTCATGAGTATGCTTTACATTGCTTCGGTTAAATGTATGGAATATGTAATTCATTGTTATTACAGCTTGGATGACCCTTCTTTTAGGGTAACAGTTGATTCAGCAACAGTATTTCATATGAATTATTTGACCCTTAAAATAAGCCTAAAAAATGAGCCTACATGTTGCAATGAATTTATCTTCCATTTATTACTTTTTGTGTCTATTAATTTTATTGAGATAAATGTGGAGCTATTGAGATAAATGTGGAGCAGCTTGGATGACCAAAGAACTTTGTTGTCAGCAACCATTGCTTCCACACTTTGGTAAGTTGAGTTTCTTTATTCCCTTTAGTTTTTGACTGATCTACTCTTTTTATAATAATTGCAGGACGATGAGCTCGAGGTATTCAAACAATTCTTGGCAAGTGATGTGTCGATGCGGGCTACCGTCCTTGCTACTCGCGTCACGATAGACACATAGCTACGGGTGACAATTCTACAGGTGTCTGCGGTGGGGACACGGATCGGAAGACTGCAAATTCTTCAGGTGGACCGACAGTACAACTGTTTCTACGATATCCCAATTGGACACCGCTGCTCGGAGTTCAACAGTACACAACGGGAGAACACCGTATGTGATTTGAGTGCTTCCGTTTCTACGATATCCCAGTCGAACAGGTTTGTTCGGGGTTCTGAGGTATCAGAATAGGGCAACATTCGTCGTGATATACTTTTACATTTTAAAGTCAATATTGACATTTTTTCCTTGTAATTTTAACATGTTATTTTTTTCTTTTTTTTTATCTCATTATAATTCATAGTGTGTGAATGTGTACTTCACTTTCGTATATGTCACTGTGTTTATTTGATGTAATCAGAACTTTTTGAGTTATATAAATGTAATTCAAATCTTTTTCATTTTTATGTCTTAATATTTGAGAAAATAACAAATTCTGCGTGACGGATTATTTATTTAACTAAAAAAATCTACGAATAAGCTGTTTACAAAACGCAAAAACCAAACAGCTAAACAACTTCTCCAAAACAGGGGCAGAGTGGTCATTTATCCAGAATAAATTGTTTTTCAAATGCACAAACCAAACAACCAGCCAGCTTATTCGGATCAACTGTTCATCAGCAGATTATCAGGATCAACTATTTATCAGCAGAAGCTGAATAAGCTGCAGCTGCCCCAAACAGACCCTAAGAGAGGAGTCAAATAAAATTTGGGATGGAAGAAAGTTTCGTTGCCATAGAGGAGAGATTTTCGTCTACGGAGAACTGACTGAATGATCGATTCGAGAGCATGGGAGAAATTCGAGAGATGCTAAAGAGGCTTATTGAGATGCAATCTAAGAAACCGCCGACAATTTTATTTGTAAACCCTAATCAAATGTTGACTAGACAATCCACGGCAAGATCGGAAGAAAAAGTGATCGAATGTGAGGAACATAAGGAAAACATCCACCATCGCGAACCTCCTCTCAAGATTAAGGGTGGATTAGAGATTTCTAATAGAGACGGTTGGGCTGAAACATGGAGAAGGGATTATGTCAGAGGTATGATGGAGCGTGAAGAAAAAGAAAGAGAAGCAGAGAGGGGATATGGCTACAATCGAAGGAAGGACTTTTACCCTCGATACATGGGACCCTTAATACATGAGGGGAAACAACAGAAGAAGAGGAAGTTGGGGCAAATATGTTAGAGTCAGGAAGTTGAAGATGTGGATCTTCGAGGGGGGAAGACGTGCATGAGTGGGTGCATCAAGCGGAACGATACTTCGTGGTGAATGGGTTAGATGGGGAGGAGTAACTCGTGATATCGAATTCGTTCGTGGGATAAACTTTAGGACCGTTTGTTGGAATCTCTCTAGGCCATTCGAGAAGGAGACCTACTACACGAGCAATTCTATGTCTTGAATATAGTGAGAGATTTTAACTATTGTCGGAACTAGTGTAAGAGATTTTTGAAGCAGGACTGAAGAGAAATTTCATGAAATATGGGCAACACTCCGACTATTCTAGATGGTGAAAGACAAGAATCATATGAAGAAAGCCAATAGGAGAAACACAGATGAA
>JXCR01145156.1:219967-274183 GCA_002079205.1 Phalaenopsis hybrid cultivar | reverse complement strand
GGGGGGGGAGACGTGCATGGGTGGGTGCATCAAGCTGAACAATACTTCGTGGTGAATGGGTTAGATGGGGAGGAGTAACTTATGACTGCAGAATTATATTTGGAGGAAAAAGCCTAAGCCTGGTTTCAGTGAAAGGAGGTCAGATATCGAATTCGTTCGTGGGATAAACTTAAGGACCGTTTGTTGGAACCTCTCTAGGTCATTCGAGAAGGAGGCCTACTACACGAGTAATTCCATGTCTTGAATATAGGGAGAGATATTAACTATTGTCAGACCTAGTGTAAGAGATTTCTGAAGCAGAACTGAAGGGAAATTTCATGAAATATGGGCAACACTCTGACTACTAAGAGAACGGGAATTGAGGGAGATGATGGAGCTATTCTAGATGGTGAAAGACAAGAACCATATGAAGAAAGCCAATAGAAGAAACACAAATGAAGCATTGTACGAAACTGTTGCAACCACGATGATGTTAAAAGCTCAAACAGTAGAAATCCAGAGGGAAGTTGTGGAGGATAGGAATAAAGGACCACAACCTAGAGCAACACTCAAGTGCCTTACAAGGACAGAGATTTGAGCGAAACGAGCCAATGGGTTATTTTTTCGGTATAATGAGAAGTTTACCCCAGAACACCATTGCAAGGATCAAAGATTACAAGTTCTCATAGTGCAGGACGAGGAAACAGAGAATGAAGAAATAGAGACAGATTTGGAGGAAGAACGCTCATTTTTTTGCACCTCGAGGATAATGTGCCTTTTGGAGGGAGAGTAATATTATGAGAGCACCTAGCCTAAGGGCAATTTTTTCTTTTGTACATCTAAGGGCAATTAAGTCTTTTGTTATTATTATTATTGGGTATAAATAGGCTTGTTATGTCTAGGGTTAGACTTAAGCGTGAGATTGAGTTATGAAACGTGAGTCTAGTTTGGGAGAGAATTCATACATCTCGAATTGTAGGTGTTTATCTTTGTGTTATTGTTCCGTTGTTTGGATTATTATAATAAAAAATTATGTTTGCCCTAATTTCTGTGGAGAGGCGGTTCGATTTTGACATCGGATCGTATTAGAGGAGCAGTAGGTTTTGGATCGGGCAAACTGAGAGAAAAAGGGCTTCGTTCACACCAAAGACCAAAAGGGAGAAGTGGCATGGGGGCTTCGGTTGCATGAATTATAACGTGCAGACAGTTTTTAGAAACCTAACCGAGCATTCATGCAGGAGCAGTTGTAGGTTTTAATCTTTTTAATATTTTAGAGTTCAACAAACAAATATTATGAAGCATCACATTCTCATTGATCTCAGGTTAAACTTGTTACGGTCTACTCAGGAAACCTTTCTGATTTTTTTGCAAATATAACAGTAGATCTTCCGCATGTTTTAGAAATATAACAACATAACTTACTGAAGTTTTTGCAAATATGAAAGAAGTGCTAATAACAAGAACAAAAAAAAATGGCTTCATTTTGCAGCATACCTCGGGTTGGCCTGCTAGGATTATTGTCCTAAACTTGAGAAGTGAAATGTTCAGATTTTGAAGGCGGATTTCTATATCAGAAATGGCTTCTTTAAGAGCTACAATTTTCTGGATTGTGTTCGAGGGTGGTTGATCACGTATTGTTACTTTGCCAAAAGATCTTCCCAATCTGCCTTGCTCTTTAAGGCCCTTCAACAGTAGCATAGTAGCGGAGCTGATAAGCAGCATCACAGGGAATACATAGGGTAGTAGGTTTCTACGAAAGAGTTGTAGAAAAAGCATGTATTAGAAGTTATGATTATGAAAAATAGTAAATGAATAGAAAAACATTGCATTACATACTTAAAAATAGTAAATGAATAGAAAAAAATGTGTTACATACTATAGTGTTCAAATGGGTACGGAAAAGTGGATTTGCAAGGAATGGATTTCAGAATCCTGTTCTCCATTCGAGTAAAAATTTAATAATGGAGACAATTACATACAGTTCACCCAATTCCAATGTATTTTGCATATAAAACACCTAAATTTTACTTTTTACATTTATGTCACCCAAATATTTCATGTCACATAAAAAATACTACTATTTTAACATTTAAAAAGTAAAATAGGTCTTTCATGAATAGGGAAGGTGGTATGTATGTAAAAATTGAAGTTTAGCTGTTAGATTTGTGAATACATAGGAATGGAATGGTATGCGTGTAAAGCTTACTAAATAATAATGCCTTGTCGAATCTGCGTAGATTTTAGCTGCAGAACAGTTCCACTATTCTATCGATGTTTCGGCAAAAGGCAACCGTACTGGTACTACATGTATACAGCAACAAATCTTTATCCCTCTAAGTGGGGTCCACTACATGAATCTTTTTTCTCCATTGTGTCCTATTGAACGTCATATTTTCATTTAATTCTAATAAATTAAGATCATTTTTTTATCCAACATGGCCCAAGTCTTTCTAGATCTATCTCTACCTTTCTTAACATAATTTGAATCTAAAACATCTACTCTCCTAATCGAATCATCAGATGTCAACGTTTAATATGACCAAAACCATCTAAGACAACTCTCTTTAATCTTGCTTACCACTAGAACTACACCAACCATGTCGCGAACAAATTCATTTCGGCATTTTGTCTCTAAGTGTAAAGCCACTCATCCACCTGAGTATTCTCATCTCAGTAGCACTTAATTTAGTTTTATGTGTCTCTTTTATAGGCCAGCATTTTGTGTCATAAAGCATTGCAGGTCTCACTACCATCTTATAAAATTTTCCTTCAAGTCTAAGCGGTATTATTCTATCACAAAATAGGCCTGATGCATTCCTCCACTTCAACCATCCAACTTGAATTTTAATAATAACATCCCCATCTATATCACAATACTTTGAACAATAGACCCGAGATATCTAAAATGTTCACTCCTTTATTGATTTGATCACCCACTATTACAACTTCCCCACTAGATCTACTACCACTGTTACATGTATCCACAGCTAAAATAAATACTATAATTCAACCAAAACCAACAGATTTTTTATGTTTGGAAAGAGGATAAATATATTAACGCACCAAAAAATTATAAATATCCAGTCCTGGTCTAAAAAAGATCATAACAAAACATAATTCGATAAAAAAGTGCTAAAATTCATTGGGCTGACAAAATACACGGTAATTGTTTTCTGCTCCTCATGAAAGATTGATGAGTTTAACACAAAAAATTCAAAACATGAATTCCAGCCTAACTTTGCAATTAAGCCAGTTTAATGTAAGATACCAAAGCAGCTGTAGCTTACCTAAATATAACGGCATAGGCAAACACAAGGAAAGCTGAAGTCCAAATTGGCTTCTCCCAGCGCCTAAGTTTGTCTAACTTTTGGGCAAGAATGGTGCAAGGAAGCGCAAGTTCCTGAAGCACAAAAGAGAACTCCTCACTGACTGAAAAATTATAACAGTTGTAAAAGATTTAAATTTGAATGTATTTTTGTTTGAATAAGATATCTATGGCTCTTTTATCATTTGGAAGACTCCTGAATAGTTATGCAAAATTTTGTTTAGGAAAGAAAAATGTTTCATTAGGAATTACTGTGTCAGTCCAGCCACTCCCGCCTAGATATTCCAAACTTTACAGTCTGAGTCATGACACCCAACTTAAACAACATGATAACATCTACATTTAATAAGCTCATAATAGAACAAAAAAAGAAAGAGGGAATCTAACAACAGATAATACTATCACTCTTCTTTAAAAATTGAGCAATGAGAACAACTAATCATCATCATTACCCTTCTAGTAATTCACTGTAGTCAGCTTTATAAAAAGCATTCGAATCTCCAAAAAAAATTGAAAATAGGTTTTATTAAAAGGCCATGAAACCTCTATCATCACCATCATACCGATTATTTATTTAAGGCTGTCATTAAATTTTGATTCGCATTGCAGCTCATGATTCTTCATAAATTAACCGCCTTCACTCTTCTAAAAGCCATCTAGAATTATAGTAAAGCAAGCAAACTCCAAAGAATTTTTTAACAAATAGCTGCTAAATTCTTGTNACAACATCAATGCAGAGTGAAAGATAAATCATAAATACAATTGGAAGAAGTATTATGCAGAATTTCAATAAAACATAAATCAACAAAAATGTTGAACCACGCTGTCATAGCTAAATGAGAATAGGATAAACATCCACATATCCTTCATCTGACATAATCATCATCATCATAGTTAGCTTATCTCAACTATTTGGGGGTGTTATGAATCTTCATTTTCTATTCATTTCTACTGAGAATTGTATTAGGTGTTTTCTCTTGCAATCATAGCACTAGACATATTTCACAACACGCCTTTTTAAAAGGAAAATATTCTGATGAAGGTTTCCTCAATCATCATATGATGTACCTTGCATGGAACATTCTTTCCAAGGTTTGGCAAACAGAATTCTTCTGTTTGATATTTTAGACAGCATTCTTTTCTCTTTATATGGCTCCACACATGGATAATTCATGATTGATTGCAATTAATGTTAAATGAATGGTATGTGTTTTCGTGGGTGCAAAATTCATCGTCATGTCTTCATGCAGCTACACTGAATATATATGTAGACCTTATTCTACCATTCGGAAGTTATATCATACTGAATTTTAGGAGTATACTTGTACGTTTTGATGAGACAGAAGAATGCAATACAAGCTCTCAGAAAGAGAAAAAAAAAAAAAGGTTAAAGCAGTTAAAGTATTGAGAAGAATTGAAAAAAAATATAACATGATTAGAAGCATTATTACTGTGTAAAATAGATAATGGGTGTATGCACTGTATGAGGCTTCTATTATTTGGTCCAAGGAAATGTTAATACTTAATACATGTAACCTTTCCTACTTCCGCAGTTACTAATTTCAATAAGTGACCTCCATCCAGTCACAAGGCCAAACTACGTGTGTGTTTGTTTGAGCTTTTAAAACTAGCTTTTTCTCCAAACGGCGTTAATATTTCGTTTGGTTCGCGCGTTTCATCAATTCGGTCTGAAATGGGGTTTTAAATTGTTGTACACAATTGCGAACGCAGATTCCCGTTACGCCNCCATCTAGAATTATAGTAAAGCAAGCAAACTCCAAAGAATTTTTTAACAAATAGCTGCTAAATTCTTGTATACCGTGATATAAAAGAAAAGAGCACCTTGAAAAGGTCAATATTGCTAGGAATTCCTTTAATCATAGCAGCATCCAGTGTGGCCTGAGTTTTCTCCACTTTATAACTTTTCTCTTTGCATGTCAATGCTGCTCGTTCTACAAGGTTTAGATCAGAAACAACAAGATTCTTAGCTAGCATAATCCCATGTTTAACTGATGAGTTCTTCCAGAAGGCAACAGATGAGCTAGACGTCCAACTTGAAGATTTCATCCATTTGCGCAGATATACACTTCCATCAAGATCAAATACATGTTCGCTGCCACTGGAAAAATCTTCAGAAGGCCTCGACCATTGTACTACTCCATGACCCGTTTGCTCAAACTTCTTTATCAAAGGCCCACCCCAAAAATTAACCGCTAAAGTCTGGAGAACAATATCACCACCAGGGGCATTTTTTAAATATGAGAATTGCGCTAATTTAGTTGGATCCTCTGATAGCCTTTGAATACTCTGCAAAGACTGTAGCCTTGCGATGCTGTTTGCTGCACTACTGATTGCTCTTCTTCTCCCTCTATGAGCACCGTATACATGATGGATTGAAGCATCTTCATCATCGGGTCCATATTCCCGTATAAATTCGTATAGTGAGATAACTTCACTAATGCAAGAATGCCAAACATCTCTTCTTGATTCACCACCAAAATCAACGAATTCCAGAATCCAAGTTTCTTGCCTAATCAAACTCAAAGTTAGATCAATAATTTTAGTATGTAGATTAAAAAGTTAAATATATGGCCTAAGATTGATTCATGCATAATCATGATAGAAATGTTCGAGAAACTAGTATTTTTTAAGGAGCTCAGTGATGAACTAGGATGCCAAAAAAGGAATTGGTACAGTTTTAGAAGAAAATAACAGTAACTGTTAAAATAAGTTTTATTAAATTTACCTGTCACCAGAAGAAACAGAGACAGCAGAGTCAAGTAGTTTGGAACCAAATGGTCCTACTTTTACTTTCTCAACTCCTGAACCTTGACTTGAAAGATTAAGTTTAATAGGTTCTTTAAAACCTTTAAATTGAATTCCCTGACAACATCAATGCAGAGTGAAAGATAAATCATAAATACAATTGGAAGAAGTATTATGCAGAATTTCAATAAAACATAAATCAACAAAAATGTTGAACCACGCTGTCATAGCTGAATGAGAATAGGATAAACATCCACATATTCTTCATCTGACACAATCATCAACATCATAATTAGCTTATCTCAACTATTTGGGGGTGTTATGAATCTTCATTTTCTATTCATTTCTACTGAGAATTGTATTAGGTGTTTTCTCTTGCAATCATAGCACTAGACATATTTCACAACATGCCTTTTTAAAAGGAAAATATTCTGATGAAGGTTTCCTCAATCTTCATATGATGTACCTTGCATGGAACATTCTTTCCAAGGTTTGGCAAACAGAATTCTTCTGTTTGATATTTTAGACAGCATTCTTTTCTCTTTATATGGCTCCAAACATGGATAATTCATGATTGATTGCAATTAATGTTAAATGAATGGTATGTGTTTTCGTGGGTGCAAAATTCATCGTCATGTCTTCATGCAGCTACACTGAATATATATGTAGACCTTATTCTACCATTCGGAAGTTATATCATACTGAATTTTAGGAGTATACTTGTACGTTTTGATGAGACAGAAGAATGCAATACAAGCTCTCAGAAAGAGAAAAAAAAAAAAAGGTTAAAGCAGTTAAAGTATTGAGAAGAATTGAAAAAAAATATAACATGATTAGAAGCATTATTACTGTGTAAAATAGATAATGGGTGTATGCACTGTATGAGGCTTCTATTATTTGGTCCAAGGAAATGTTAATACTTAATACATGTAACCTTTCCTACTTCCGCAGTTACTAATTTCAATAAGTGACCTCCATCCAGTCACAAGGCCAAACTACGTGTGTGTTTGTTTGAGCTTTTAAAACTAGCTTTTTCTCCAAACGGCGTTAATATTTCGTTTGGTTCGCGCGTTTCATCAATTCGGTCTGAAATGGGGTTTTAAATTGTTGTACACAATTGCGAACGCAGATTCCCGTTACGCCCTCGCTCTGAGATTCCTTCCTCCCACGTGCTCTAGGCGTTCCCACAGATTGCCTCACCTTCTCCTGCTCTCATGGCCTAGCGGCCGATCTCGCCGCCCCTTCTTCTTCTCTGCTCGTCTGGTAACATCTCCGACACTTCTATCCCCATGTCAATATCTTCCCTTATTCTTCTCCTGAGTTGTTCACACAGGATTTGGAACTCGGTTTTCTTTTTTATGGAATTATGCCATGAGTTTTTTTAAAGGCAAAGTTTGCTATGAGATTATTCTGTTGTGTTGTTGAATTATTTTAACATCTGTTGGGATTTGGAACTCAGTTATTCATACTTATTTTGCCATTTGGAATTATGTTGTAAGATTCTTCTATTTTGTAGTTGAAGTTAGCTATCTCCCTCTCCTTTTTGTGTGCGAGTCAAAGAAATATACAGCTAACCCAAATCTGGGTTCAGGATTCTACAAACCTTGTATGCTAGATATTTGAGTTGATATTGTGGAATCCAAACCCAAATCCACTTGGAATCTCAATTATTTAAGGATATGGATGAAAATTTGAAGATGCATAAGAATAAATAATCATATCTTTTTTATGAATTAGTAGTCTAGCATCATTATCTAACCCCCCATTTCAGCTTTATAAAGTTGAACGAGGATATAAGATGCATGAATAGATATGTATAAAATAGAAGAATAATGTTTTTCTTCGGAATTGATTTGCATTTAGTTAATTACACAGGGAAATAAAGTGGAGTGACACAGTTAGCTATTGTTACAAATGTGGGAAGAATAAGGAATTATGTTTGAACATAATTAGTCTGGTACTAATCAACCTCTTTTTTTTTTTTCCAAAGATGAATCAATTTAGCAGTGACATAGCTAGTTATTGTTACAAATTCACACATGGTCTATATAGCTAGAGTGGAACTCTTTATCCTTGTCTATGAAGTTGGAGTGGACTTTAGAATGTGGTTTTGCTGGAAATTCATTTATTTAAAACAAGCATGCCTCTTTGTTTAATGGTTCCTCATAAATATCAATCTTATTAGCTGAAATAGTGTCATGTTTAATTTTATTTTATTTTGTTTTTCTATATACTCTTTGCTTAATTTTTTAAAATTATTGTTAGCAAATGAACAATATAAGAGATGACGCAACATCTGCTATCTGGTACAAAGAAATAATATTATTTTTTGGTGATATATGTATGACAGAAATTGAATTAAGGAACAGACCAACAATACATTTCAACAAAGAAGGTTGGCGTAACATAACAAATAATTTTCAAGAGAAAACCGGAAGGGTATATGATCGAACCCAATTAAAGAAAAAATGAGACCAATTAAAAAAGGACTAGAAGCTATGAAAAGAGCTCAAAAGAGGATCCACTGGCCTTCAGATTCAATTAAGAACACCATAGATGCATCAGCAGATTGGTGAAAGGAGAAATTAAAAGTCAAATCTATTTTAAGACATATTTAAATTTTCCTAGCATGCACATGTGTTACACATAACTTCCCTCTAATTATATGAATGACGGGTTGTACCAAGTGCTAAGAAATTTAAGTTTGGCGGAATTAAACTAGAGCTAGAGAAGAAGCTAGATGTCATGTTTGGAGGGGTTGTTTGGACTGGTAAAAATTATTGGACTGCTCAAGGTTCAAAAGAGCCAAGAGATAGCTCGATTGATCATATTGAGCTATCACCGCATGGCAGGAATGATATCAGTGAATCTAGCAATGCACGGACACCGCCTTCTTTAAAAGCAAGAGCAAGTCGTACAAAAAAATTGGTCATGCGTACTTAAGAAGCCAAATATCTGAGCTAGTTACAACATGTGCGAACTTATATTCTGACGTCACCAATGCACAACAATCTTCATCTATTAGTGATGTAATAAAAATACATGAACAGATACTGAAATTTTTTTAAGATGTGCCCTTGTATTTTTACTCACTAAAGCCAATTGAAGATCTGGTAATGACCATGGCACCTGAAAGAAGGGTCTATTACTTATGTTTCTTCTATGAAAATCACAGCGTCTGATTACTATTGTCTATTTGTGTTATGTGTGAATTGTACCTGTCATTTCTGTGTAATAACCACTTAACACTTTTTTTTCTTTTTTTGCGATTGAACAATTGCTCTTATTATAGTTTTATGTTATGATCTATTATTAGCAGAACTATTATTATTGATGCTAGCAAATGTGATGGGTGATCTTATCTAATTTAAGCATTCGTAATATTTTACCGTCTATTATATTTCCAGCTATGAATCTCACTGAGAGAGTACGTAGGAGCGTTGCATGAAAATTATTACAACAGTTGTATGTGTACTCACTGCATACTATGAATCATCGATCTCTTGCATATCATGTATGACATCAACATTTATCGGGGACAAATGGGTCAATGAGCTTCTTGGGGGGCACTCTAGCAGATTCCATAACATATTTTGTATGAGCGAAGTAATTTTTATTGATCTGTTGAATGAACTGTACAATAGTCATGGTCTCGTTGGCTCCTCTACAATGACTTCAAATGAGGCATTCGCCATAACATTTTACATTTTATTACACAATGAAACGATAAGATTAGATGTAAGAGATTTTAGCAATCATCTGATACCATAAGTAGATATTTATCTATTAATTTAAATGCATTGGTAAGTATGTCTTCCGGAGTTATCAAGCATGAAGACCCAACTTTTCGAAATATTCCTACAGAAATATCTTGTGATCATGGATATATGTCATACTTCAAGGTATATGGAGATCTTTTTTTCATCAAAAGAAAAAAAATATTCAAATTTAAAATTATTGCCCTTTCATATAGGACTGTATTGGTGTCATTGATGGCACAAGTGTTTATGCACGTGTGCCAAATACTGAAAATGTCGTATAAATTGGATGTTGTGGTTCATCTACATAGAATGTTATGTCATTATGCGACTTCAATATGTGTTTTACTTTTGTCATAGTTGGTTGGGAATGCAGTGCTGGTGATAGTAGAATTTCAAGTTCGCGACACAATCCTATATGCATAACTTTCCCCTACCGCCTCCAACTTGGATAACTCCTCTTTAAACCTTATCTTAAAGTTTTACATAATAACTCATAGTTGATTGTCGTAACAGGGAAACATTATGTTGTGTCTGTCGGATATCCACTGCAACGGGGATTTCTAAAATCATTTTCCAACACAAGATATCACATTCAAGATTATGAAAGAGCTAGTCAAGTAGTGCGGGGATGAAAAGAAATGTTTAATAAGCGTCATTCGTTATTGCGAGATATGATCG
Organism: Phalaenopsis hybrid cultivar; assembly: GCA_002079205.1. Lineage (NCBI taxonomy): Eukaryota > Viridiplantae > Streptophyta > Magnoliopsida > Asparagales > Orchidaceae > Phalaenopsis > Phalaenopsis hybrid cultivar. Next base: position 263,674 of record JXCR01145156.1, on the reverse strand, counting down.
AGAGGGCTTCTGGAGTTTGAAAAAAATAGGTTATTCTAAGGGACATGTCGGCATATTCGTTTGAGAAACATGTTAGAATTGTCGCCGCAATAATGACACTTCATAATTACATACTTCACCATATTCGCATTTCGACATTGACTTCGCAAGTGTCAATGATAACGAATCAGTGCCTTCGAGAACATATGAATATCACTTGGGTGAATCGATGATGGAAACTGATGAAGAGATCATCAATACTGGTGTTGGTGATGGAGAAGGTGCCGATGAGATGGTTGAGTTGCGAGAGCATATCATCGATGTTTTAGTTAATTCTTGATTTAATAATGTATGCATGATTGGTTTGCTTGTCGTATTATGTAATGTTTTCGAAGAATGTTATAAATTTTATAGCACATTTGTGTGAATCATTGTTATGTATGCAAGTGGTCTCAGTATAGATCAAGTTACAATTTAGCATTACGAAGGTGCTACCTTTACGATATTTTGTCTGTTTCATAACTTTCTCTTCATCTTTGATCACTTCTGGTATATTGATGGTGGTGGGTTTCTTGTGAGAATCTTACCACTCAAGTGGATTTTGGTATCAGGGCAATAGCTTGGCTTGCCATATCTGCCAATTTGCATTATTAGATTTGTTTTGTTACTAGTTTTGGATTTTTGTCACATTGGGGGTAAGATTTTGGATTGTGCGTCTTTCTATATGTTGGTTATTAACTACATTGCTTTTATTTGGAAAGAGGGTTAATGAGGATAGCAATATTGTCGATGCATCTCTTTTAAAAGATAATATTAGTCCTAATCTGCAAGTCAGTGATAGAGTGAGAGTGAAAGTGGCATTGGAATGTGTCTTTCTTCGCTAATGTAAGTTTTTTTAGCACCCATACCTTCTCATGGGTGGATCCTTTGCTATCTGTTGGGCAAAAACAACCTTGAATCATGCACTAAAAGTAGTTTATGTAGCAACGAAAATGTAAACAACAATGGAGCTGCTCAAACTTCTTCTTTCCAATTGGCAAAGGGGTTACTAAAATCTGCTTGGGGACATGTCTTGATTACTGCATTTTATGCCCTATTATACACAATATGAACTTATGTTGATCCCTATCTGATTGAGTTCTTTGTTCGGTATCTTAACGGCAACCAAACATTAGAATATGAAGGCTATCTTAACTTGGATTTTGCTTCATTGGCTGCTTTAGCTGCTTTAGCCTTTGGTTTTTATTTCCTTTTTTGAGTAAGAAGGCAAACAACTTCTCACCACTTGATAATTCGTTTATTATTTGGAGCTATTATTATAAAGAGATGCCTTTGGTTTTTCTTTATAAGTCAGTTATAGTTGTTGTTATAGTTCCTGTTATGGTTGGAGCATTTGGACACATTACAAGTTATGGTTGGTGTTATGTTGCTGCTATAGTTGACATTCAACACTACTGATATGGTTTTTGTTACAGCTGCTTGGCAATTCGTTACTTCAGTGGCACTACTCGCAATGCTTTATAATGCAGTTGGTATGGAAGTGTATAATGAAATCTATTTTCTAATAGTGATAATACCTGCAATGCTTTTTAATGCACTTCATTATGTCATTCAGAAGAATTTGGCAGTTGAGAATCTTATAAGTTGGTGGCAATACTGTAGACTGCTACACTGTTGAAAATTTTAGGTGTGTTATACCAATTACTTTCTGGTTGAACATTTGAGGTGCTATCTAAAGTTTAGGGTGCTTTAAGCATTGAGGCTACTAAGTGGTTGAAACTTTTGGGTGCTTTATACCACTTGCTTTCTGGGTGGAGACTCGAGGCAATTGAATTGGTTGAAAATTATGAGAGCTTTATACCTATTGCTTTCATTGATGTTATCAAATTTCAAATTTCTACTTGTAATTTGGAGGACAAACTGTGTTATTTTAGGTGTTCTTGGTAGACAAACTCATCTATCCGCTTAGGATGCAGTTTATGTTGAACTTATATTTATATGATTATTTTGAGGACATAAAATTGGGTTAATTTTCGTCTTAAATTCTCTTATGGTATTGTGTTCAAAAATATCATTAAAAATTATCATTAGATTGACTGCACAGACAGCCCAAAACTGTGTTTTCCGAACAAAACTATTCTTAAAACAGAGTTGTGTTTATAAACTGAGGGCATTATAGTCGTTATGTCAACAAGCAGCGCTTTCAGAACTTTTTTTTTCAAACAGACAAACAACTTCTAAACACCAGTTTATGAACGACAGATTTTCAACGACAGCTTTTGAAACCAGCTTTTCTATATCCACAACCAAAACAAACGCACCCTAAATCTACATAATGTTTATCCTCACTTAAACACATTTAAAACAAAATATTGATGGAAAAAAATGAAACAATAAAATAACTGCATGGGTAACTGTATCTGACATGACAGCAATACATGGAATGGAGTACCTCAAAGTATAGAGTGGAATCTGTCAATGTCAGATTCCCAGGCCATGCTATGTTATCCTCCCACTTTAAAACTGGTCGCTGCCTACCATGGCCTATGCACAGAAGTTGCTCGGCAGGCAAAAGATGACTAGAAGTTTGATGAGATTTCCTTCCTTTATGCACCCTGTATGAAGTAAACAAAACTAAAATAAAATGTCACTTGAACACTGCAAACTTCANTGCTCGGCAGGCAAAAGATGACTAGAAGTTTGATGAGATTTCCTTCCTTTATGCACCCTGTATGAAGTAAACGAAACTAAAATAAAATGTCACTTGAACACTGCAAACTTCGCAATACTGGTTTAGAAGTTGAAGTCTATGGAATGGTTAATGCATCTTTGGTTGAATACATGATTGTGCAGGCGGGACGAGCACACACACAAAATGTCATCTCATATTCAGCCGAGAGAATAATTCGGCCCAAAAAAAAACATCTAATTCAAATAAAAAAAATTAATAAGCCGAGAAAACATAAAACACATAATCCTAAAGTATACCAAAAAGAAGAAACAAAATGAGAACTCATAACAAAGTTAAAAGACAAGAAGGTGATGTAGCGTGCATACAAAGGAATCTTAATAATGGACTGGAGTTCAAGCACGGCAAAGAACAAAAGGAAAAAAGAATGATTCCGGTATCTACCATGACTTTGCAACAGTTACATATTTCCGGAAAAATTATCCACAACATAAATTTTGTTCAAATCTGACAGAAACTGATTGGTTTAAAAACAAAATGTCTTTTGAAATATTCTTAAAGACACAAAAGAAACACTACAAAGAAGCTATTCAGTGCAGTTAACACATAACTGGATGCTCCTTTAGCGGTTACGTGAATATTAAACTGGAAGAAAATCGAATGGGAGACTGGATTTTTTTAGGCAATTGTTAATGCAGTAAGGTCCCTGTTTCAAAGCTTTCAAAATCAATTGATCGTTATCCTTTTGNAAAACATAAAACACATAATCCTAAAGTATACCAAAAAGAAGAAACAAAATGAGAACTCATAACAAAGTTAAAGGACAAGAAGGAGATGGAGCGTGCATACAAAGGAATCTTAATAGTTGACTGGAGTTCAAGCACGGCAAAGAACAAAAGGAAAAAATAATGATTCCGGTATCTGCCATGACTTTGCAACAGTTACATATTTCCGGAAAAATTATCCATAACAGAAATTTTGTTCAAATCTGACAGAAACTGATTGGTTTAAAAACAAAATGTCTTTTGCAAATGAAATATTCTTAAAGACACAAAAGAAACACTACAAAGAAGCTATTCAGTGCAGTTAACACATAACTGGATGCTCCTTTAGCGGTTATGTGAATATTAAACTGGAAGAAAATCGAATGGGAGATTGCATTTTTTTAGGCAATTGTTAATACAGTAAGGTCCCTGTTTCAAAGCTTTCAAAATCAATTGATCGTTATCCTTCTTGTTTTCCATCAAGTCAATTCATATCTAGATGAGTCTTTCATAGCATATATGCCTACACGCCCTTTAATGCTAAAAGCCAACAAAGAAACCAACTTTTCTCCAAACGTTGTTGTGGGCCCCAAAAACTCATGCCCAGCTCCTCTGAAAGAGTTGGAGTCATTAGATTTTAAATAAGATACACTATAAATAGATTTCACCCTCATTCTGCGAAGACTCGTGATCTCATTTCAAGTTTTACAAGCCCCTATAATTAATCATCACTCTCAATTATAAGAAAAAAATTTTATACTAATGCAATTGGTAAGCGTTAAATGCTTAGCTTATAATAGTAACAAAGTATAGATTGAGAAAACTTACCAGCTTTAGCTTAAAGTGGATTGAGAGGGGGGCAAGGTATGAAGATGAACCCAAACAAGATCATATAGTTTTATTGCTCGTATGAGACTCTGATTTACTTGGTTGGAGTATATAGTCCACTGAACCTAACCAAAGGATCTTTGTGAACGACCAGCCCAACATTCATAATATGAGAGATTAAAATTGTAAAATGGGATTTATGACCCCAGCCCTGTAAGCAAGGCAGACCGCTTGAAAAAATCATGCAACATAATGATTTTGATCACAAAAAAAGAGTTTAAAATGAATGCATGATCTTTTTTAAAGCAACTGTATGGTCCTTGGGGCAAAAAATTTTCAAATTCATCCGTGAAGACTTTAAGATCTGATTTTAGCATATTTTATTCATTGAGTCCCACAAAATAATCATTCCTCTAATAAATGGGAAACATTCTCAATTCATTTTCATCCAAGTTTAATTCACCAAATGTGTTCTTGAGGGTTTCGAGTATTTGAGAGAATTCTTAGTACAATTAGGAAATTTGTTCTCACAAGCAAGCTTCATCACAAAACCCTTTTGCAAGTCCGATTGAAGTTTTGATTGTGTTATATTTGGCACGGAAGGAAATGGGAATGTTGGTCGGCTACAGGGAGAAGGTTGAGGCTGTGAACTGCGGTGTGGGGTTCTAAGGGTTGGGGCAGCAATTAGGTAGAAGGAAGCTGGCTCGGCAAAGCTGAAACAGCAGCCAGGATGTGGGGGAAGGGATTCAGTGAGGTTGGGGCAACTGAGAGGTGGCAGGAAAAGGTTCGGTTTGGTGCTAGAAGGGGACAGAGAGGGGTGGCAACAAGGTTAGAGGGAACTAGGTGGTAGACAGTTGCAGGAACACAGCGAGGAGTGTGTTTACCGGGTGGCTGCAGCGAATATGATGACGGTGGCGATGAAGGGAAGGGTGATGGGCTGCGGGACAGTTATGGGAGGGCTGTCCAGGGGCTGCAACAACAAGGGGGATAGCTGGAAAGGGGTTTCAGAGAAGTTGAATGGGATAAATATTCCTGTGGAATTGAGCAACAGCCAGAGCACCACTCAAACCCTTGGAGAAGGTCACCATCTCAGACATGATACAGCCAAAGCAACACGTCGTCAGACACAGCCCTAAAAGGGAAAACCTGGACACCACCGACTTTCCTAATAGATATCTAAGCTAAACCGGAATTCCAAATCCTACTACATCACATATATAAGAAATGACTAAAAAGGAATGAAAGAAAATAAGAAAAAAACATAAGGTAAAAAATGGGGCAATTTCGGTGCCTCCTGTGAAATATATTTTCACGGTACTATAGCAATTGTTGTACCGCATCCGAGATATTGTAGCAGCTATAGTACCGTGGGATATTTCCTTTTTTGTAGTAAGCTCCAGCGTCAATCTCCCAGGGTTGGGGGAGCTTTGACTTCATTCATCAAAACTTCTAATTCTTTGTAGCACTGAGTCAAGTCTGTCACGTTGATGGTAACGGATATATTGTAATCCCCTGATAGGTCGATCACGTAAATGTTGTCATTCCACACCACATCTTGACAGAATAAATATGCATCCTCTCTTGGCACATTATAAGCTAAAGTTGCATATAGATGTAGATTCTCGCAGTGTAACTCTTTAACCCTAAAGTCTGAAACATTCTTCTTCCACTCCTCGTACTAGCAGAATTTAGTTGATAAACCAATATGTGAGGAGAAATCAACTCAAGGATAAAATCTGTGGCAGGCTGCACCATTCTCACTAGCAACCACTTAAGAGAAACCTCTTTTCTACTTATAGAACTTGGATCTCATAGAAGCTTTCCTTCCCCGTCAAGCTTTTAAGTCAAATTTCAAGGCTGGGGTTCACCCCTCTTGTCTAGACATCTTAAGATAGGTACCATAGTGAAATGAATTTAACATCTGAATAATTCCATGTAATCCTCCATTCATATCATAAAAAGGCTCATTTCTGATGTGTAGTGCAACTCGAGAATGAGTCTATAGATCTAAATGGTTTAGATTTCTCTTATCTGGGATTGTCATGTCTCTGGTGTCAGTTTCTCGAACTCAAGACTGTCTTAGACACTTGCTGTGAAGCAGGTTAGAGTCTCTCCCATTGGCTTAGCTGGAACTATATGCAAAAGGGTCTCATTTCCCTTCTTGGTCATCTCCTTTAGTTTCCTCACCACCTTCAGTGCCTACAGTGTTATTACCCAATTTTTCAAGAACGTCCTGCTCAGTGAAACAAATTACCCCATAGTTGTGCATTTTGATTCACCACGCAAAAATCTATAGCACTTGCAACACTTTTTGGTTGTGATAGATTTAGTGATGTGGATTAGTTCCACCTGTTCTCCACACTGAATTAGTTTTTCCTCTGAAGAGATTGTCTTGAGTGTTATTCTGAGTGTACTCTAGCGGTAAGATCCTAAGGTTGAACTTTGTCTGTAAGATGTGGTGGTCGCTCGATGATATGATCTCTCCACTTCTAAAGCTAGGATCTGAACATGTTGTCTATAGTAAGCTAGTGGAACTAGCGTTGTATCTCCTGCTTCTTTAGATTCCCCCTTCTCCCCTTCGATTCACCATATCACAATCGCGGGTAATCTCCCACTGGGTTTCATCTCTATGTCTACAAGCTTCCGCTGAAGTCAGCGAATCTCTCGTTATATCTTTTCCCGAGTAGGCTCGGGTAATGTATCTTCTTGGTGGCATTGCTAAGGTTTAGAGTTATAAGGTGAAAGAGGGTGAAAACAAATTGATTTAGGGTTGCTAATTTTGTAAATCAACAAGGAGAAATTAGGGCAAGGTCAAAATTTGGCTATGGTTTGGGAAATAGGAATGAAAAGTTTTTGGTGGAGGAGGATTGAGGTTAAGCTAGCTCTGATACCAAATGATACCAGAGTGAACCCAAACAACAACGAAAAAATAAATATTATTATTTGGAGCAAATAAGTGGTTACAAGATCACACTGAAAAGGAAATACAACAAACACACAGCACTAACAAACTCAATTAAAGCAGATCCCAAGAGTGGTGACCGGTGAAAGAGGTTGCAAGTTGGTCGTGGGTGGACCGAGAAGGGAAGGGGAATGTTGGTCGGCTGCAGATAGAAGGTTGGGGCTATGAACTACAGTGTGGGGGTTGTATGGGCTAGGGCAACAATTACGTGGCAGGGAGCTAGCTTGAAAAAGATGGGACAGCAGGGAGGTGGCAGGAAAGGGGTTGTTTTGTTGTTGGATGGTGATAATGAGGGATGGCAGCAAAATGTAAGGGAGTTAGGTGGTAGGCGATTGCAGGAAAACAGCAAAGAGGGTGTTTGTCGGGTGGCTGCAACGAATATAGTGATGGCGGCGACGAAGGGAATGGTGGTGGATTGTCTAGGGGCAGCGAGACAGCTAAGGGAGAACTGTCTGGGGGCTGCGACAGCAAGGGGAATGGCCGGAAAGGGGTTTTAGAGGAGTTGAATTGAATAAATATCCCGGGAGGATCGAGCTACAGCCGGAGCACCACTCGAACCCTTGGAGAAGATTACAAACTCGGATGAATACAACCGAAGCACAACTCGTCATCAGATGCAGCCCTAGAAGGGACAACCTGGATGTCGACCACTGTCCTGACAAAAATTTAAGCCAAAACTGAATTTCAAACCCTAATACAACACATATATGGGAAATGATTAAAAACAAATGAAGAATAATATGAAAGAAAGTAATATGAAGGGAAAATGAGATTATTTTGTCGTCTTCCGCGAAATATATTTCTGCGATATTGTAGCAGCTACAGTACTGCGGGTTATTTCTTTTTTTGGCGGTAAGCTCCCGAGTTAGGGTTAAATCATGTTACAAAAATTCTGACAGCTTATCAATGTCTTCTTTGCAAAGGGATCATTTGCAATAACTTTAGGCATGCCCATCATGCCAAGAAAAGTGTATGTGGCTCATATTTAGAGCAATGAGACTAGGTCTACCACACCNTGGGCACGGAAAAGTGGATTTGCAAGGAATGGATTTCAGAATCCTGTTCTCCATTCGAGTAAAAATTTAATATTGGAGACAATTACATACAGTTCACCCCATTCCAATGTATTTTGCATATAAAACGCCTAAATTTTACTTTTTACATTTATGCCACCCAAATATTTCATGTCACATAAAAAATACTACTATTTAACATTTAAAAAGTAAAATACGTCTTTTATGCATAAGGAAGGTGGTATGTATGTAAAAATTGAAGTTTAGCTGTTAGATTTGTGAATACATAGGAATGGAATGGTATGCGTGTAAATCTTACTAAATAATAATGCCATGTCGAATCTGCGTAGATTTTAGCTGCAGAACAGTTCTGCTATTCTATGCAACAGTACTGGTACTACATGTATACAACAACAAATCTTTATCCCTCTAAGTGGGGTCCACTACATGAATCTTTTTTCTCCATTGTGTCCTATTGAACGTCATATTTTCATTTAATTCTAATAAATTAAGATCATTTTTTTATCCAACAGGGCCCAAGTCTTTCTAGATCTAAAAGTTGTAACATAATTTGAATCTAAAACATCTACTCCCCTAATCGAATCATCAGATGCCAATGTTTAATATGACCAAACCATCTAAGACAACTTTCTTTAATCTTGCTTACCACTGGAACTACACCAACCATGCCACGGACATATTCATTTCGGCATTTTGTCTCTAAGTGTAAAGCCACTCATCCACCTAAGTATTCTCATCTCAGTAGCACTTAATTTAGTTTTAAGTATCTCTTTTATAGGTCAGCATTTTGTGTCATAAAGCATTGCAGGTCTCACTACCATCTTATAAAATTTTCCTTCAAGTCTAAGCGGTATTATTCTATCACAAAATAGGCCCGATGCATTCCTTCACTTCAACCATCCAACTTGAATTTTAATAATAACATCCCCATCTATATCACCATCCTTTGAACAATAGACCCGAGATATCTAAAATGTTCACTCCTTTTAATGATTTGATCGCCCACTATTACAACTTCCCCACTAGATCTACTACCACTGCTACTAAAATACCACTGGTACATGTATCCACAGCTAAAATAAATACTATAATTCAACCAAAACCGACAGATTTTTTATGTTTGGAAAGAAAGGTTAAATATATTAACGCAACAAAAAATTATAAATATCCAGTCCTGGTCTAAAAAAGATCATAACAAAACATAATTCGATAAAAAGTATTAAAATTCATTGGGCTGACAAAATACACGGTAAATGTTTTCTGCTCCTCGTGAAAGATTGATGAGTTTAACACAAAAAATTCAAAACATGAATTCCAGCCTAACTTTGCAATTAAGCCAGTTTAATGTAAGATACCAAAGCAGCTGTAGCTTACCTAAATATAACGGCATAGGCAAACACAAGGAAAGCTGAAGTCCAAATTGGCTTCTCCCAGCGCCTAAGTTTGTCTAACTTTTGGGCAAGAATGGTGCAAGGAAGCACAAGTTCCTGAAGCACAAAAGAGAACTCGTCACTGACTGAAAAATTATATCAGTTGTAAAAGATTTAAATTTGAATGCATTTTTGTTTGAATAAGATATCTATGGCTCTTTTATGATTTGGAAGGCTCCTGAATAGTTATGCAAAATTTTGTTTAGGAAAGAAAAATGTTTCATTAGGAATTTCTGTGTCAGTCCAGCCACTCCCGCCTTGATATTCCAAACTGTACAGTCTGAGTCATGACATTAAAGCCATTCACCCAACTTAAACAACATGATAACATCTAACATTTAATCAGCTCATAATAGAAAAAAAAAAAAAAAGAAAGAGGAAATCTAACAACAGATAATACTATCACTCTCCTTTAAAAATTGAGCAATGAGAACAACTAATCATCATCATTACCCTTCTAGTAATTCACTGTAGTCAGCTTTATAAAAAGCATTCGAATCTCCAAAAAAAATTGAAAATAGGTTTTATTAAAAGGCCATGAAACCTCTATCATCACCATCATACCGATTATTTATTTAAGGTCGTTTTTTAATTTTGATTCGCATTGCAACTCATGATTCTTCATAAATTAACAGCCTTCACTCTTCTAAAAACCATCTAGAATTATAGTAAAGCAAGCAAACTCCAAAGAATTTTTTAAAAAATAGCTGCTAAATTCTTGTATACCGTGATATAAAAGAAAAAAGCACCTTGAAAAGGTCAATATTGCTAGGAATTCCTTTAATCATAGCAGCATCCAGTGTGGCCTGAGTTTTCTCCACTTTATAACTTTTCTCTTTGCATGTCAATGCTGCTCGTTCTACAAGGTTTAGATCAGAAACAACAAGATTCTTAGCTAGCATAATCCCATGTTTAACTGATGAGTTCTTCCAGAAGGCAACAGATGAGCTAGACGTCCAACTTGAAGATTTCATCCATTTGCGCAGATATACACTTCCATCAAGATCAAATACATGTTCGCTGCCACTGGAAAAATCTTCAGAAGGCCTCGACCATTGTACTACTCCACGACCCGTTTGCTCAAACTTCTTTATCAAAGGCCCACCCCAAAAATTAACCGCTAAAGTCTGGAGAACAATATCACCACCAGGGGCATTTTTTAAATATGAGAATTGCGCTAATTTAGTTGGATCCTCTGATAGCCTTTGAATACTCTGCAAAGACTGTAGCCTTGCGATGCTGTTTGCTGCACTACTGATTGCTCTTCTTCTCCCTCTATGAGCACCGTATACATGATGGATTGAAGCATCTTCATCATCGGGTCCATATTCCCGTATAAACTCGTATAGTGAGATAACTTCACTAATGCAAGAATGCCAAACATCTCTTCTTGATTCACCACCAAAATCAACGAATTCCAGAATCCAAGTTTCTTGCCTAATCAAACTCAAATTTAGATCAATAATTTTAGTATATAGATTAAAAAGTTAAATATATGGCCCAAGATTGATTCATGCATAATCATGATAGAAATGTTCGAGAAACTAGTATTTTTTAAGAAGCTCAGTGATGAACTAGGATGCCAAAAAAGGAATTGGTACAGTTTTAGAAGAAAATAACAGTAACTGTTAAAATAAGTTCTATTAAATTTACCTGTCACCAGAAGAAACAGAGACAGCAGAGTCAAGTAGTTTGGAACCAAATGGTCCTACTTTTACTTTCTCAACTCTTGAACCTTGACTTGAAAGATTAAGTTTAATAGGTTCTTTAAAACCTTTAAATTGAATTCCCTGACAACATCAATGCAGAGTGAAAGATAAATCATAAATACAATTGGAAGAAGTATTATGCAGAATTTCAATAAAACATAAATCAACAAAAATGTTGAACCACGCTGTCATAGCTAAATGAGAATAGGATAAACATCCACATATTCTTCATCTGACACAATCATCATCATCATAATTAGCTTATCTCAACTATTTGGGGTTGTTATGAATCTTCATTTTCTATTCATTTCTACTGAGAATTGTATTAGGTGTTTTCTCTTGCAATCATAGCATTAGACATATTTCACAACATGCCTTTTAAAAAGGAAAATATTCTGATGAAGGTTTCCTCAATCTTCATATGATGTACCTTGCATGGAACATTCTTTCCAAGGTTTGGCAAACAGAATTCTTCTGTTTGATATTTTAGACAGCATTCTTTTCTCTTTATATGGCTCCACACATGGATAATTCATGATTGATTGCAATTAATGTTAAATGAATGGTATGTGTTTTCGTGGGTGCAAAATTCATCGTCATGTCTTCATGCAGCTACACTGAATATATATGTAGACCTTATTCTACCATTCGGAAGTTATATCATACTGAATTTTAGGAGTATACTTGTACGTTTTGATGAGACAGAAGAATGCAATACAAGCTCTCAGAAAGAAAAAAAAAAAAAAAAGTGAAAGCAGTTAAAGTATTGAGAAGAATTGAAAAAAATATAACATGATTAGAAGCATTATTTCTGTGTAAAATAGATAATGGGCATATGCACTGTATGAGGCTTCTCCAAGGAAGTGTTAATACTTAATACATGTAACCTTTCCTACTTCCGCAGTTACTAATTTCAATAAGTGACCTCCATCCAGTCACAAGGCCAAACTACGTGTGTGTTTGTTTTAGCTTTTAAAACCAGCTTTTTCTCCAAACGGCGTTAATAATTCATTTGGTTCACGCGTTTCATCAATTCGGTCTGAAACGGGGTTTTAAATTGTTGTACACAATTGCAAACGCAGATTCAACCCCGTGTTATGCGGTCCTTAATTCTTTCGCCGTTATGCCCTTGCCCCGAGCTTCCTTCCTCCCACGTGCTCTAGGCGTTCCCACAGATTGCCTCGCCTTTTCCTGCTCTCACGCCCTAGCAGCCGATCTCGCCGCCCCTTCTTCTTCTCTGCTCGTCTGGTAACATCTCCGACACTTATATCCCCATGCCAATATCTTCCCTTATTCTTCTCCTGAGTTGTTCACATAGGATTTGGAACTAGGTTTTCTTTTTTATGGAATTATGCCATGAGTTTTTTAAAGGCAAAGTTTGCTATGAGATTATTCTGTTGTGTTGTTGAATTTTGTTTAACATCTGTTGGGATTTGGAACTCAGTTATTCATACTTATTTTGCCATTTGGAATTATGTTGTGAGATTCTTCTATTGTGTAGTTGAAGTTAGCTATCTCCCTCTCCTTTTTGTGTGCGAGTCAAAGAAATATACAGGTAACCCAAATTTGGGTTCGAGATTCCACAGTAACCTTGTATGTTAGATATTTGAGTTGATATTGTGGAATCCAAACCCAAATCCACTTGGAATCTCAATTATTTAAGGATATGGATGAAAATTTGAAGATGCATAAGGATAAATAATCATATCTTTTTATGAATTAGTAGTTTGGCATCATTCTCTAACCCCCTTATTTCAGCTTTATAAAGTTGAATGATGATATGAGATGCATGAATACATAGGAATAAAATAGAAGAATAATGTTTTTCTTCTGAATTAATTTGCATTTAGCTAATTACATAAGGAAATAAAGTGGAGTGACACAGTTAGCTATTGTTACAAATGTGGGAAGGATAAGGAATTATGTTTGAACATAATTAGTCTGGTACTAATCAACTTCTTTTTTTTTTCTAAAGATGAATCAATTTAGCAGTGACATAGCTAGTTATTGTTACAAATTCACACATGGTCTATATAGCTAGAGTGGAACTCTTTATCCTTGTCTATGAAGTTGGAGTGGACTTTAGAATGTGGTCTTGCTGGATATTCATTTATTTAAAACAAGCATGCCTCTTTGTTTAATGGTTCCTCATAAATCTCAATCTTATGAGTTGAAATAGTGTCATGTTTATTTTATTTATTTATTTATTTTTTTTTTTTGCTATATTCTCTTTGCTTAATTTTTTGAACTTATTGTTAGCAAATGAACAATATAAGAGATGACGCATAAATCTGCTATCTAGTACAAAGAAATAATATTATTTTTTGATGATATATGTATGACAAAAATTTAATTAAGGAACATGCCAACAATACATTTCAACAAAGAAGGTTGGCGTAACATAACAAATAATTTTCAAGAGAAAACCAGAAGGGTATATGATCGAACCCAATTAAAGAAAAAATGAGACCAGTTAAAAAAGGATTAGAAGCTATGAAAAGAGCTCAAAAGAGGATCCACTGGCCTTGAGATCCAATTAAAAATACCATAGATGCATCAGCAGATTGGTGAAAGGAGAAATTAGAAGTCAAATCTATTTTAAGACATATTTAAATTTTCCTAGCATGCACATGTGTTACACATAACTTCCCTCTGATTATACGAATGACAGGTTGTACCAAGTGCTAAGAAATTTAAGTTTGGCGGAATTAAGCTAGAACTAGAGGAGAAGCTAGATCTCATGTTTGGTGGGGCTATTTGGACTGGTGAAAATTATTGGACTGCTCAAGGTTCAAAAGAGCCAAGAGATAGCTCGATTGATCATATTGAGATATCACCGCATGGCAGGAATGATATCAGTGAATCTAGCAATGCACGGACACCATCTTCTTTAAAAGCAAGAGCAAGTCGTACAAAAAAATTGGTCATGCGTACTTAAGAAGCCAAATATTCGCGCTAGTTACAACATGTACTAACTTATATTCTGACGTCACCAATGCACAACAATCTTCATCTATTAGTGATGTAATAAAAATACATGAACAGATACCGAAAGTTTTTAAAGATGTGCCCTTGTATTTTTACTCACTGAAGCCAATTGAAGATCCGGTAATGACCATGGCACCTGAAAGAAGGGTCTATTACTTATGTTTCCTCTATGAAAATCGCAGCGTCTGATTACTATTGTCTATTTGTGTTATGTTCGAATTGTACTTGTCATTTCTGTGTGATAACCACTTAAGACTTTTTTTTCTTTTTTTGCGACTGAACAAATGCTCTTATTCTAGTTTTATGTTATGATCTATTATTGGTAGAACTATTATTATTGATGCTAGCAAATGTGATGGGTGATCTTAACGATTTAAGCATTCGTAATATTTTACCGTCTATTATTTTTCCATCAATGAATCTCACTGAAATAGTAAGTAGGAGCGTTGCATGAAAATTATTACAACAGTTGTATGTGTACTCACTGCATACTATGAATCATCGATCTCTTGCATATCATGTATGACATCAAAATTTATCGGGGACAAATGGGTCAATGAGCTTCTTGGGGGGCACTCTAGCAGATTCCATAACATATTCTGTAAGAGCAAAGTAAATTTTATTGATCTGTTGAATGAACTGCACAATAGTTATGGTCTCGTTGGCTCCTCTAGAATGACTTCAAATGAGACATTCTCCATAACATTTTACATTTTATTACACAATGAAACGATAAGGTTAGCATGTGAGAGATTTTAGTAATCAATACCATAAGTAGATATTTCTCTATTAATTTAAATGCATTGGTAAGTATGTCTTCCGTAGTTATCAAGCATGAAGACCCAACTTTCCGAAATATTCCTACAGAAATATCTTGCGATCATGGATATATGTCATACTTCAAGGTATATGGAGATCTTTTTTTCATCAAAAGAAAAAAATATTCAAATTTAAAATTATTGCCCTTTCATATAGGACTGTATTGGTGTCATTGATGCCACACGTGTTCATGCACGTGCCAAATGCTGAAAATGTCGTATAAATTGGATGTTCTGGTTCATCTACATAGAATGTTATGTCATTATGCGACTTCAATATGTGTTTTACTTTTGTCATAGTTGGTTGGGAATGTAGTGCTCGTGATAGTAGAGTTTCAAGTTCGCGACACAATCCTGTATGCATAACTTCCCCCTACCGCCTCCAAGTTGGATAACTCCTCTTTAAACCTTATCTTAAAGTTTTACATAGTAACTCATAGTTGATTGTCGTAACAAGGAAACATTATGTTGTGTATGTCAGATATCCACTGCAGCGGGGATTTCTAAAATCATTTTCCAACACAAGACATCACATTCAAGACTATGAAAGAGCCAGTCAAGTAGTGCGGGGATGAAAAGAAACGTTTAATAAGCGTCATTCGTTATTGCGAGATATGATCGAGAGGGCTTTTGGAGTTCGAAAAAAAATAGGTTATTCTAAGAGACATGTTGGCATATTCGTTTGAGAAACATGTGAATTGTCATCGCAGCAATGACACTTCATAATTACATACTTCACCATCATTCGCATTTCGACATTGACTTCGCAAGTGTCAATGATAACGAATCAGTGCCTTCGAGAACATATGAATATCACTTGGGTGAATCGATGATGGAAACTAATGAAGAGATCATCAATACTGGTGTTGGTGATAGAGAAGGAGCCGATGAGATGGTTGAGTTGCGAGAGCATATCATCGATGTTTTAGTTAATTCTTGATTTAATAATGTATGCATGATTGGTTTGCTTGTCGTATTATGTAATGTTTTCGAAGAATGTTATAAATTTTATAGCACATTTGTGTGAATCATTGTTATGTATGCAAGTGGTCTCAGTATAGATCAAGTTACAATTTAGCATTACGAAGTTGCTACCTTTACGATATTTTGTCTGTTTCATATATTTCTATTCATCTTTGATCACTTCTGGTATATTGATGGTGGTGGGGTTTCTTGTGAGAATCTTACCACTCAAGTGGATTTTGGTATCAGGGCAATAGCTTGGCTTGCCATATATGCCAATTTGCATTATGAGATTTGCTTTGTTACTGAAAGCTCTGGATTTTTGTCACACTAGGGTGAGATTTCGGATTGTGTGTCTTGCTATATGTTGGTTATTAACTACATTGCTTTTATTTGGAAAGAGGGTTGAAGAGGATAGCAATATTGTCCATGCATCTCTTTTGAAAGATAATATTAGTCCTAATCAGCAAGTCAGTGATAGAGTGAGAATGAAAGTGGCATTGGAATGTGTCTTTCTTCGCTAATGTAAGTTTTCTTAGCACCCATACCTTCTCATGGGTGGATCCTTTGCTATCTGTTGGGCAAAAGCAACCTTGAATCATGCACTAAAAGTAGTTTATGTAGCAACGAAAATGTAAACAACAATGGAGCTGCTCAAACTTCTTTTTTCCAATTGGCAAAGGGGTTACTATAATCTGCTATAAAAAGGCAAACAACTTCTCACCACTTGATAATTCGTTTATTATTTGGAGCTATTATTATAAAGAGATGCCTTTGGTTTTTCTTTATAAGTCAGTTATAGTTGTTGTTATAGTTCCTGTTATGGTTGGAGCATTTGGACACATTACAAGTTATGGTTGGTGTTATGTTGCTGCTATAGTTGACATTCGACACTGCTGATATGGTTGTTGTTACAGCTGCTTGGCAATTCGTTACTTACAATCAGTGGCACTACTCGCAATGCTTTATAATAATGCAGTTGGTATGAAAGTGTATAATGAAATCTATTTTCTAATAGCAATAATACCTGCAATGCTTTATAATGCACTTCATTATGTCATTCAGAAGAATTTGGCAGTTGAAAATCTTATAAGTTGGTGGCAATACTGTAGACTGCTACACTAGTTGAAAATTTTGGTTGTGTTATACCAATTACTTTCTGGTTGAACATTTGAGGTGCTATCTAAAGTTTAGGGTGCTTCAAGCATTGAGGCTACTGAGTGGTTGAAACTTTTGGGTGCTTTATACCACTTGCTTTCTGGGTGGAGACTCGAGGCTATTGAATTGGCTGAAAATTATGAGAGCTTTATACCTATTGCTTTTATTGATGTTATCAAATTTCAAATTTCTACTTGTAATTTGGAGGACAAACTGTGCTATTTTACGTGTTCTTGGTAGGCAAACTCATCTATCTGCCTAGGATGCATTTTATGTTGAACTTATATTTATATGATTATTTTGAGGACATAAAATTGGGTTAATTTTCGCCTTAAATTCTCTTATGGTATTGTGTTCAAAAATATCATTAAAAATAATCATTAGATTGACTGCACAGAAAGCCCAAAACTGTGTTTTCCGAACAAACTATTCTTAAAACAGAGCTGTGTTTATAAACTGAGGGCATTACAATCGTTATGTCAACAAGCAGCGCTTTCAGAACTGTTTTTTTCAAACTGACAAACAGCTTCTAAACACCAGCTTCTGAACAACAAATTTTCAACAGCAGCTTCTGAAACCAGCTTTTTTATATCCACAACCAAAACAAACGCACCCTAAATCTACATAATGCCTATCCTCACTTAAACACATTTAAAACAAAATATTGATGGAAAAAAATGAAACAATAATATAACTGCATGGGGTAACTGTATCTGACATGACAGCAATACATGGAATGGAGTACCTCAAAGTATAGAGTGGAATCTGTCAATGTCAGATTCCCAGGCCATGCTATGTTATTCTCCCACTTTAAAACTGGTCGCTGCCTACCATGGCCTATGCACAGAAGTTGCTCCGCAGGCAAAAGATGACTAGAAGTTTGATGAGATTTCCTTCCTTTATGCACCCTGTACGAAATAAACAAAACTAAAATAAAATGTCACTTGAACACTGCAAACTTCGCAATACTGGTTTAGAAGTTGAAGTCTATGGAATGGTTAATGCATCTTTGGTTGAATACATGATTGTGCAGGCGGGACGAGCACACACACAAAATGTCATCTCATATTCAGCCGAGAAAATAATTCGGCCCAAAAAAAAACATCTAATTCAAATAAAAAAAACTAATAAGCCGAGAAAACATAAAACACATAATCCTAAAGTATACCAAAAAGAAGAAACAAAATGAGAACTCATAACAAACTTAAAGGACAAGAAGGTGATGGAGCGTGCATACAAAGGAATCTTAATAGTGGACTGGAGTTCAAGCACGGCAAAGAACAAAAAGAAAAAGAATGATTCCGGTATCTGCAATGACTTTGCAACAGTTACATATTTCGGGAAAAATTATCCATAACATAAATTTTGTTCAAATCTGATAGAAACTGATTGGTTTAAAAACAAAATGTCTTTTGCAAATGAAATATTCTTAAAGACACAAAAGAAACACTACAAAGAAGCTATTCAGTGCAGTTAACACATAACTGGATGCTCCTTTAGCGGTTATGTGAATATTAAACTGGAAGAAAATCGAATGGGAAACTGCATTTTTTTAGGCAATTGTTAATACGGTAAGGTCCCTGTTTCAAAGCTTTCAAAATCAATTGATCATTACCCTTTTTGTTTTCCATCAAGTCAATTCATTTCTAGATGAGTCTTTCATAGCATATATGCCTACACGCCCTTTAATGCTAAAAGCCAACAAAGAAACCAACTTTTCTCCAAACGTTGTTGTGGGCCCCAAAAACTCATGCCCAGCTCCTCTGAAAGAGTTGTATATTTTAAATAAGATACACTAAAAATAGATTTCACCCTCATTCTGGGAAGACTCGTGATCTCATTTCAAGTTTTACAAAAATATAAGCCCCTATAATAAATCATCACTCTCAATTATAAGAAAAAAATTTTATACTAAAGCAATTGGTAAGCGTTAAATGCTTAGCTTATAATAGTAACAAAGTATAGATTGAGAAAACTTACCAGCTTTAGCTTAAAGTGGATTGAGAGGGGGGCAAGGTATGAAGATGAACCCAAACAAGATCATATAGTTTTATTGCTCCAAATTGTATGAGACTCTGATTTACTTAGTTGGAGTATATAGTCCACTGAACCTAACCAAAGGATCTTTGTCAACGACCAGCCCGACATTCATAATATGAGAGATTGAAATTGTAAAATGGGATTTATGACCCCAGCCCTGTAAGTAAGGCGGACCGCTTGAAAAAATCATGCAACATAATGATTTTGATCACAAAAAAAGAGTTTAAAATGAATGCATGATCTTTTTTAAAGCAACTGTATGGTCCTTGGGGCAAAAAATTTTCAAATTCATCCGTGAAGACTTTAAGATCTGATTTTAGCATATTTTATTCATTGGGTCCCGCAAAATAATCATTCCTCTAATAAATGGCAAACATTCTCAATTTATTTTCATCCAAGTTTAATTCACCAAATGTGTTCTTAAGGGTTTCGAGTATTTGAGAGAATTCTTAGTACAATTAGGAAATTTGTTCTCACAAGCAAGCTTCATCACAAAAACCCTTTTGCAAGTCCGATTCAAGTTTTGATTATGTGTTATATTTGGCAAGGAAGGAAATGGGAATGTTGGTCGGCTACAGGGAGAAGGTTGAAGCTGTGAACTTTGGTGTGGGGTTCCAAGGGTTGGGGCAGCAATTAGGTGGAGGAAGCTGGCTCAGCAAAGCTGAAACAGCAGCTAGGATGTGGGGGAAGGATTCAATGAGGTTGGGGCAGCTGAGAGGTGGCAGGAAAGGGGTCGGTTTGGTGCTAGAAGGGGACGGCGAGGGGTGGCAGCAAGGTGAGAGGGAACTAGGTGGTAGACAATTGCAGGAAAACAGCGAGGAGGGTGTTTACCGGGTGGCTGCAGCGAATATGATGACGGTGGCGACGAAGGGAAGGGTGATGGGCTGCGGGACAGCTATGGGAGGGCTGTCCAGAGGCTGCAACAACAAGGGGGATAGCTGGAAAGGGGTTTCAGAGAAGTTGAATGGGATAAATATTCCTGTGGAATTGAGCAACAGCCAGAGCACCACTCAAACACTTGGAGAAGATCACCATCTCAGACATGATACAGCCAAAGCAACACGTCGTCAGACATAGCCCTAAAAGGGAAAAGCTGGACACCACCGACTTTCCTAATAGAAATCTAAGCTAAAACGGAATTTAAATCCTAATACATCACATATATAAGAAATGACTAAAAAGAAATAGAAGATAATAAGAAAAAAACATAAGGTAAAAAATGGGGCAATTTCGGTGCATCCTGTGAAATATATTTTCACGGTATTGTAGCAATTGTTGTACCGCATCTGAAATATTGTAGCAGCTATAGTACCATGGGATGTTTCCTTTTTTATAGTAAGCTCCAGCGTCAATCTCTCAGGGTTGGGGGAGCTTTGACTTCATTCATCAAAACTTATAATTCTTTGTCGCACTGAGTCAAGTCTGTCACGTTGATGGTAACGGAGTTGATGGTAACGGATATATTGTAATCCTCTGATAGGTCGATCATGTAAATGTTGTCATTCCACACCACATCTTGACAAAATAAATATGCATCCTCTCTTGGCACATTATAAGCTGGAGTTGCATATAGATGTAAATTCTCGCAGTGTAACTCTTTAACCCTAAAGTCTAAAACCTTCTTCTTCCACTACTCGTACTAGCAGAATTTAGTTGATAAACCAACATGTGAGAAGAAATCAACTCAAGGGTAAAATTTGTGTCAGGATGCACCATTCTCACTAGCAACCACTTAGGAGAAACCTCTTTTCTACTGATAGAACTTGGATCTCATAGAAGCTTTCCTTCCCCGTCAAGCTTTTAAGTCAAATTTCAAGGCTGGGGTTCACCCCTCTTGTCTAGACATCTTAAGAGTACCATAGTCAAATGAACCTAACATCTGAATAACTCCATGTAAACCTCCATTCATATCACAAAAAGGTCTCATTTCTGATGTGTAGTGCA
The DNA here is from genome assembly GCA_002079205.1 of Phalaenopsis hybrid cultivar. Lineage (NCBI taxonomy): Eukaryota > Viridiplantae > Streptophyta > Magnoliopsida > Asparagales > Orchidaceae > Phalaenopsis > Phalaenopsis hybrid cultivar. The sequence continues at coordinate 242,368 of JXCR01145156.1, read as the reverse complement.
ACTCAAGAATGAGTCTATAGATCTGAATGGTTTAGATTTCTCTTATTTGGGATTGTCATGTCTCTGGTGTCAGTTCCTCAAACTCAAGGCTGTCTTAGGCACCTGCTGTGAAGCTGGTTAGAGTCTCTCCCATTGGCTTAGCTAGAATTATATGCAAAAAGTTTTCATTTTCCTTCTTGGTCCTCTCCTTTAGTGTCCTCACCACTTTCAGTGCCTACAGTGTTATTACCCAATTGTTCAAGAATGTCCTGAAACAGATCACCCCATAGTTGTGTATTTTGATTCACCACACAAAAATCTATAGCACTTGCAACACTTTTTGGTTGTGATAGATTTAGTGATGTGGATTGGTTCCACCTGTTCTCCACACTGAATTAGTTTTTCCTCTAAAGAGATCGTCTTGAGTGTTATTCTGAGTGTACTCTAGTTGTAAGATCCCAATGTTGAACTATGTCTATAAGATGTGGTGGTCGCTCGGTGATATGATCTCTCCACTTCTGAAGCTAGGATCTGAACATGTTGTCTATAGTAAGCTAGTGGAACTAGCGTTGTATCTCCTGCTTCATTAGATTCCCCCTTCTCCCCTTCGATTCTCCAGATCACGATCGTGGGTAATCTCCCACTGGGTTTCATCTCTGTCTACAAGCCTCCACTGAAGTCAGCGAATCTCTCGTTGTATCTTTTCCCGAGTAGGCTCGGGTAATGTATCTTCTTGGTGGCATTGCTAAGGTTTAGAGTTATAAGGTGAAAGAGGGTGAAAACAAATTGATTTAGGGTTGCTAATTTTGTAAATCAACAAGGAGAAATTAGGGCAATGTCAAAGTTTGGCTATGGTTTGGGAAATAGAAATGAGAAGTTTTTGGTGGAGGGGGATTAAAGTTAAGCTATCTCTGATACCAAATGATACCAGAGTGAACCCAAACAACAACGAAAAAATAAATATTATTATTCGGAGCAAATAAGTGGTTACAAGATCACAATGAAAATGAAATATAACAAACACACAACACTAACAAACTCAATTAAAGCAGATCCCAAGGGTGGTGACCGGTGAAAGAGGTTGCGAGTTGGTCGTGGGTGCACCGAGAAGGGAAGGGGAATGTTGATCGGCTGCAGGTAGAAGGTTGGGGCTATGAACTACAGTGTGGGGGTTGAATGGGCTAGGGCAACGATTACGTGGCAGGGAGCTAGCTTGAACAAGATGGGACAGCAGAGAGGTGGTAGAAAAGGGGTTGTTTTGTTGTTGGATGGCAATATCGAGGGATGGCAGTAAAATGGAAGGGAGTTAGGTGGTAGGCGATTGCAGAAAAACAGCAAAGAGGGTGTTTGTCGGGTGGCTGCAACAAATATAGTGATGGCGGCGACGAAGGGAATGGTGGTGAGCTGCGATACAGCTAATGGAGGATTGTCTGGGGGCAGCGAGACAGCCAAGGGAGGATTGTCTGAGGGCTGCGACAGCAAGGGGAAAGGGGATTTGGAGGAGTTGAATTGAATAAATATCCCCGCAGGATTGAGCTACAGCCGGAGCACCAATCAAACCCTTGGACAAGGATACTAACCCGGATGAATACAACAGGAGCATAACTCGTCATCGGATGCAGCCTTAGAAGGGAAAACCTGGATGTCAACGACTGTCCTGACAACAATCTAAGCCAAAACTGAATTTCAAACCCTAATACAGCACATATATAGGAAAGGATTAAAAACAAATGAAGAATAATATGAAAGAAAGTAATATGAAGGGAAAATGAGATTATTTTGCCGTCTTCCGCGAAATATATTTCTGCGATATTGTAGCAGCTACAGTACCACGGGTTATTTCTTTTTTTGGCGGTAAGCTCCATGTTACAAAAATTCTGACAGCTTATCAATGTTTTCTTTGCAAAGGGATCATTTGCAATAACTTTAGGCATGCCCATCATGCCAAGAAAAGTGTATGTGGCTGATATTTAGAGCAATGAGACTAGGTTTACCACACCACCACACCAAAAAAGACATAAATCTTGATCTTACAAAAAAAACTTTACAAATTGATTTTTCCTGCCACGTCAAGAAAAGCACATACAAGCACCTATTATTAGCGGCACAAGTTTTCAACTCCCATCACGCTAAGAAAGGTACATATATTTTCTTCTACCACGTCAAAAAAGTTGTACTGGTCACTTGCACATTAAAATTATGAAGAACAATGTATAATTTCCCACTCCATGCCAAAATGACGTGCACAGTACTACATTGGGATGACTGACAGACTTTGCATTATATCTTTGCATGTGAATTTATGTCAACAAAACGATGATGAATGTCTAGTAAGCCAAAGAGATTTGATACATAACATTTTCTTATTTATCTTCTTTTTTCTTTCTTCTTTTCTTTTATTCCTTTTTTCTTCATTCATTTCTTTTTTTTCTCCCTCTTCTCAGTTCTCTCTGTTTAGAGGGAGAATGGAAGAGACAAAAAAAGGGGGGGAGAAAGAGTGAGGCAGTTACAAAGAAAGAAAGAAAGAGATGATAGATTGTTTAAAAGCAAAGTTTGAGCAAGGTTAATCAGGATTTAGCCTAACTCCTGTGAAACAACCAAAATGACAATTTTAAATCCTGATGAAACTTAAATCCTATTTCTCCTCAGTTTAGTCTTAAATCCCCGGGCCTCCCAACACATCTGGCTCCACCAGTTCTTTCTAAAGAAAGTTCCAATGCTCGACTCCCACGCAATTGTTGTTATATTAAAAAAGGAAATCATCAATGTACATATCTTGTTTCACTAATCGGACTCCCTTGGTAATAGTGTTTGGTCAAGTATCTTAATATTCCCTAAAATTTATGTCCCGCATATCTTTGACCACAAAAAAGGCATATTATAATACTATAGAATTGGATGTTTAAAGTGTGACAAGCTGTGATTGCATAATCCATACATACTTGATAAGTTCAGCGNAAGAAAGAAAGAAAGAGATGATAGATTGTTTAAAAGCAAAGTTTGAGCAAGGTTAATCAGGATTTAACCTAAATCCTGTGAAACAACCAAAATGACAATTTTAAATCCTGAAGAAACTTAAATCCTTTTTCTCCTCTGTTTACTCTTAAATCCCGGGGCCTCCCAACACATCTGGCTCCACCGGTTCTTTCTACAGAAAGTTCCAATGCTCGACTCCCACGCAATTGTTGTTATATTAAAAAAGGAAATCATCAATGTACATATCTTGTTTCACTAATCGAACTCCCTTGGTAATAGTGTTTGGTCAAGTATCTTAATATTCCCTAAAATTTATGTCCCGCACATCTTTGACCACAAAAAAGGTACATTATAATACTATAGAATTAGATGTTTAAAGTGTGACAAGTTGTGATTGCATAATCCATACATACTTAATAAGTTCAGCAATAAATCTTGTCCACAAGCTCCAGCTGATCCCATGCTCATCTCCAGCAAGAGCTCTAAACAAATAATGGGTCGTTGATGCATCAGCTACTCCAGCGACTACTGGAGCAATTCGAACAAATGCATTTTCACCAACTAATCTTTTCTACAAAATAAAGATATAGAAAATGGTTGAATTTGCAAGTTGCAGCAATTAAAATGACCACCCAAAGTAACCGATCAACAATAAAACTAATGCTACTATTATAAAAAATTACAAACAAAACTTTATAATCACAAATATGAACTTTCATGGGTCACGGGGAGAGTTTAGTTCATGATGATTATCAGCACGTGCTTGTATAAGTGATAAATCTCTTAAATGTTTTTATAGCTCGAAATTCGTTCTTTAGCTTAGAAGTGTGTTACGCTCAGGCAACAAATCAAAAGAATGGTAAGATGAAAAAGAATCAAAACTGCATCCTATTTCAATATGTAAAATTCAGCTAAAAGTACGCATCTAATAGATAATATAGAATAACATTCTGCTCTAATTTTGCAAGCAATATTCTTTGCATGTTTATTACCAATCATTATTTGCATCCCTTCTATATTTAATAAAAATTATCTTCTTGCAGGTTAGATATGCACATTCTCAGCTGCATCCTATTTCAATATGTAACAGCTAAAAGTACCCATCTAATAGATAATATAGAATAACATTCTGCTTNAAACTAAGGCTACTATTATAAAAAATTACAAACAAAACTTTATAATCACAAATATGAACTTTCATGGGTCACAGGGAGAGTTTAGTTCTTGATGATTATCAGCACGTGCTTGTATAAGTGATAAATCTCTTAAATGTTTTTTTTAGCTCAAAATTCGTTCTTTAGCTCAGAAGTGTGTTACGCTCAGGCAACAAATCAAAAGAGTGGTAAGATGCAAAAGAATGAAAACTGCATCCTATTTCAATATGTAAAATTCAGCTAAAAGTACCCATCTAATAGATAATATAGAATAACATTCTGCTCTAATTCTGCAAGTAATATTCTTTTCATGTTTATTACCAATCATTATTTGCATCCCTTCTATATTTAATAAAAATTATCTTCTTGCAGGTTAGATATGCACATTCTCAGTAAATCATCATTTTCCTTCAAAATTACTCGTGTATAGCAGTCAGCAATTTGCCATATCTTCAATCATGATGCCTTAAGATTTTGAAAACCGTCGGTTTTGAACTAATAGAAAGCTCCAACACTGTAAAATATAGATTGACTCAACATAACAGTGAACCTGGAAAATGAAGTGGTGCCTGAAATGGTCATGCATGGCTTACCAGTAAAAAAAGTGTGTATTATGCATAATTTTAAAAGAACAAAAGTTCATCTAATCAATATTCGATCTTAGTAATTACAAAATATTTAAAAAATAAATAATACTAAGGTTATCAAAGAAAAAAAAATACTTATATCAAAAAATAAATGGAAAATGCATTCAACTTAAATGACGATGTCTCATTCTTATCTATACAACAATGATCAGTCCAAACCTTGTAAAATCTCAACATCTAGCAGACATTTTGGCAACACAGTTATCTATTAAATAGAATATAAAATAGGATATATCATTTAACAATGATTCCTTCATACAATAATAGCTGTTTCTCACTAGATTAAACAAAATTGCAGTCATAATGAGCAATTAGACCAAGCAATAGGCAAAGTGTAAAAAATATACGATTGAACAGACGCACTCAAAATAAAAAATAATAATAATAATTTAAAATAGCATTATTTTCATACAATAGATGAATGAAAATTCTCTAATCCTATTTAAAAAAATAACAGGATCATAAATATGAGAGAAAAATTTTATCTATATGTGCAAAAAATAAATAAATAATCTATCTATATATGTTCTTGCCGGAATTTTTAAATAATTAAAGAAAAAAATGCTTAAAATATATTATAAATAGCAAATGCTTTCTTTGAGAGAGAACAAGCTATTAGAGTTGAATTGGGAAACGAAGAAATATTCAAGGTAAGATCAGATAAGAGCAACATGTGGTATTTTCTTGGTTAATGATTGAAGCACAAAGATTTAAAAGCTGAAGGATTCTTATAAAATAGGTAAGAAAATTTTTATTATCAATGGAGGGCTTGGATTGCTTCTTAGGTTAATGGACTTGGCTTGAATTGCTTCCTAGAAACACAAATGAAGGAATTAAACGCACAAAGAAATTATTTAAATAAAAAACAACGAATTTAAATAAACTCATTAAAGAATATAAATTAGACTGGAATTCCCTAATGGACTAAATGAAATACCATGTATGTTTTCATAGTAGTAAGGATTTCAGAAGAAAAACAATTACCTATGATGAAATTAAGGTTGAAATCTTTAACCTTTCAGTACAAACAAATATTGTTTACAATAAAAATATTTCTTTATAATAGATAAGAAAACCAAATTTTAAATGAGAGATGAATACAAACTATTTTCTTTACATTGTGAATTTGATGATTTTTTTATATGTACTTAAATACTTGTAATATTATTTATTTTAATTTAGTATTGATTTTTTTTAATCGTGTGAAACTTAAAGAAGCCATTATANAAATAAGATACACTATAAATAGATTTCACCCTCATTCTGCGAAGACTCGTGATCTCATTTCAAGTTTTACAAAAATATAAGCCCCTATAATTAATCATCACTCTCAATTATAAGAAAAAAATTTTATACTAAAGCCATTGGTAAGCGTTAAATGCTTAGCTTATAATAGTAACAAAGTATAGATTGAGAAAACTTACCAGCTTTAGCTTAAAGTGGATTGAGAGGGGGGCAAGGTATGAAGATGAACCCAAACAAGATCATATAGTTTTATTGCTCCAAATTGTATGAGACTCTGATTTACTTAGTTGGAGTGTATAGTCCACTGAACCTAACCAAAGGATCTTTGTCAACGACCAGCCCAACATTCATAATATGAGAGATTGAAATTGTAAAATGGGATTTATGACCCCAGCCCTGTAAGCAAGGCAGACCGCTTGAAAAAATCATGCAACATAATGATTTTGATCACAAAAAAAGAGTTTAAAATGAATGCATGATCTTTTTTAAAGCAACTGTATGGTCCTTGGGGCAAAAAATTTTCAAATTCATCCGTGAAGACTTTAAGATCTGATTTTAGCATATTTTATTCACTGGGTCCCGCAAAATAATCATTCCTCTAATAAATGGGAAGCATTCTCAATTCATTTTCATCCAAGTTTAATTCACCAAATGTGTTCTTGACGGTTTTGAGTATTTGAGAGAATTCTTAGTACAATTAGAAAATTTGTTCTCACAAGCAAGCTTCATCATAAAACCCTTTTGCAAGTCCGATTCAAGTTTTGATTATGAGTTATATTTGGCACGGAAGGAAATGGGAATGTTGGTCGGCTACAGGGAGAAGGTTGAGGCTGTGAACTGTGGTGTGGGGTTCTAAGGGTTGGGGCAGCAATTAGGTAGAAGGAAGCTGGCTCGGAAAAGCTGAAACAGCAGCTAGGATGTGGGGGAAGGGATTCAGTGAGGTTGGGGCAGCTGAGAGGTGGCAGGAAAGGGGTCAGTTTGGTGCTAGAAGGGGACGGCGAGGGGTGGCAGCAAGGTGAGAGGGAACTAGGTGGTAGACAGTTACAGGAAAATAGCGAGGAGTGTGTTTACCGGGTGGCTGCAGCGAATATGATGACGGTGGCGACGAAGGGAAGGGTGATGGGCGGCGGGACAGCTATGGGAGGGCTGTCCAGGGGCTGCAACAACAAGGGGGATAGCTGGAAAGGGGTTTCAGAGAAGTTGAATGGGATAAATATTCCTGTGGAATTGAGCAACAGCCAGAGCACCACTCAAACCCTTGGAGAAGGTCACCATCTCAGACATGATACAGCCAAAGCAACACGTCGTCAGACACAGCCCTAAAAGGGAAAACCTGGACACCACCGACTTTCCTAATAGAAATCTAAGCTAAAACGAAATTCCAAATCCTACTACATCACATATATAAGAAATGACTAAAAAGGAATGAAAGATAATAAAAAAAAACATAAGGTAAAAAATGGGGCAATTTCGGTGCCTCCTGTGAAATATATTTTCACGGTACTGTAGCAATTGTTGTACCGCATCCGAGATATTGTAGCAGCTATAGTACCGTGGGATATTTCCTTTTTTGTAGTGAGCTCCAGCGTCAATCTCCCGGGATTGGGGGAGCTTTGACTTCATTCATCAAAACTTCTAATTCTTTGTAGCATTGAGTTAAGTTTGTCACGTTGATGGTAACGGATATATTGTAATCCCCTGATAGGTCAATCATGTAAATGTTGTCATTCCACACCACATCTTAACAGAATAAATATGCATCCTCTCTTGGCACATTATAAGCTGGAGTTGCATATAGATGTAGATTCTCGCAGTGTAACTCTTTAACCCTAAAGTCTGAAACATTCTTCTTCCACTACTCGTACTAGCAGAATTTAGTTGATAAACAAATATGTGAGGAAAAATCAACTCAAGGGTAAAATCTGTGGCAGGCTGCACCATTCTCACTAGCAACCACTTAAGTGAAACCTTGTTTCTACTGATAGAAATTGGATCTCATAGAAGCTTTCCTTCCTCGTCAAGCTTTTAAGTCAAATTTCAAGGCTAGGGTTCACCCCTCTTGTCTAGACATCTTAAGATAGGTACCATAGTGAAATGAATCTAACATCTGAATAACTCCATGTAATCCTCCATTCATATCATAAAAAGGTCTCATTTCTGATGTGTAGTGCAACTCGAGAATGAGTCTATAGATCTGAATGGTTTAGATTTCTCTTATCTGGGATTGTCATGTCTCTGGTGTCAGTTTCTCGAACTCAAGACTGTTTTAGACACTTGCTATGAAGCAGGTTAGAGTCTCTCCCATTGGCTTAGCTGGAACTATATGCAAAAGGATCTCATTTCCCTTCTTGGTCCTCTCCTTTAGTGTCCTCACCACCTTCAGTTCCTACAATATTATTACCCAATTTTTCAAGAACGTCCTGCTCAGTGAAACAGATCACCCCATAGTTGTGTATTTTGATCACCACGCAAAAATCTATAGCACTTGCAACATTTTTTGGTTGTAATAGATTTAGTGATGTGGATTGGTTTCACCTGTTCTCCACACTGAATTAGTTTTTCCTCTGAAGTGATCGTCTTGAGTGTTATTCTGAGTGTACTCTAGTTGTAAAATCCCAAGGTTGAACTCTGTCTGTAAGATGTTGTGGTCGCTCGGTGATATGATCTCTCCACTTCTGAAGCTAGGATCTGAACATGTTGTCTATAGTAAGTTAGTGGAACTAGCGTTGTATCTCCTGCTTCTTTAGATTCCCCCTTCTCCCCTTCGATTCTCCAAATCACGATCGCGGGTAATCTCCCACTGGGTTTCATCTCTATGTCTACAAGCCTCCGTTGAAGTCAACGAATCTCTTGTTGTATCTTTTCCCGAGTAGGCTCGGGTAATGTATCTTCTTGGTGGCATTGCTAAGGTTTAGAGTTATAAGGTGAAAGAGGGTGAAAAAAAATTGATTTAGGGTTGCTAATTTTGTAAATCAACCAGGACAAATTAGGGCAAGGTCAAAATTTGGCTATGGTTTGGGAAATAGGAATGAAAAGTTTTTGGTAGAGGGGGATTGAGGTTAAGCTAGCTCTGATACCAAATGATAGCAGAGTGAACCCAAACAACAACGAAAAAATAAATATTATTATTTGGAGCAAATAAGTGGTTACAATATCACAATGAAAAGGAAATACAGCAAACACACAACACTAACAAACTCAATTAAAGCAGATCCCAAGAGTGGTTACCGGTGAAAGAGGTTCCGAGTTGGTCGTGGGTGCACCGAGAAGGGAAGGGGAATGTTGGTCGGCTGCAGGTAGAAGGTTGGGGCTATGAACTACAGTGTGGGGGTTGTATGGGCTAGGGCAACGATTACGTGGCAGGGAGCTAGCTTGAAAAAGATGGAACAGCAGAGAGGTGGCAGAAAAAGGGTTGTTTTGTTGTTGGATGGCGAAAACGAGGAATGGCAGCAAAATGGAAGGGAGTTAGGTGGTAGGCGATTGCAGGAAAATAGCAAAGAGGGTGTTTGTCGGGTAGCTGCAACGAATATAGTGATGGCGGTGGCGAAGGGAATGGTGGTGAGCTGTGAGACAGCTAATAGAGGATTGTCTGGGGGCAGCGAGACAACTATGGGAGGACTGTCTGGGGGCCACGACAGCAAGGGGAATGGCTGGAAAGGGGTTTTAGAGGAGTTGAATTGAATAAATATCCTCGCAGGATCGAGCTACAGCAGGAGCACCACTCGAACCCTTGGAGAACGTTACTAACTCGGATGAATACAACCGGAGCACAACTCGTCATCAGATGTAGTCCTAGAAGGGAAAACCTAGATGTCGACGACTGTCCTCACAAAAATCTAAGCCAAAACTGAATTTCAAACCCTAATACAGCATATATATAGGAAATGATTAAAAACAAATGAAGAATAATATGAAAGAAAGTAATATGAAGGGAAAATGAGATTATTTTGTCGTCTTCCACGAAATATATTTTTGTGATATTGTAGCAGCTACAGTACTGCGGGTTATTTCTTTTTTTGGCGGTAAGCTTAAATTATGTTACAAAAATTCTGACAGCTTATCAACGTCTTCTTTGCAAAGGGATCATTTGCAATAACTTTAGGCATGCCCGGCATGCCAAGAAAAGTGTATGTGGCTGATATTTAGAGCAATGAGACTAGGTCTACCACACTACCACACCAAAAAAGACATAAATCTTGATCTTACAAAAAAAACTTTACAATTTGATTTTTCCTGCCACGTCAAGAAAAGCACATACAAGTACCTATTATTAGCGGCACAAGTTTTCAACTCCCATCACGCTAAGAGAGGTACATATATTTTTTTCTACCACGTCAAAAAAAGTTGTACTGGTCACTTGCACATCAAAATTATGAAGAACAATGTATAATTTCCCACTCCATGCTAAAATGACGTGCACAAGTACTACATTGGGATGACTGACTGACTTTGCATTATATCTTTGCATGTGAATTTATGTCAACAAAACGATGATGAATGTCTAGTAAGCCAAAGAGATTTAATACATAACATTTTCTTATTTATCTTCTTTTTTCTTTCTTCTTTTCTTTTATTCTTTTTTTCTTCATTCATTTCTTTTTTTTCTCCCTCTTCTCAGTTCTCTCTGTTTAGAGGGAGAATGGAAGAGACAAAAAAGGGGGGGAGAAAGAGTGAGGCAGTTACAAAGAAAGAAAGAAAGAGATGATAGATTGTTTAAAAGCAAAGTTTGAGCAAGGTTAATCAGGATTTAACCTAACTCCTGTGAAACAACCAAAATGACAATTTTAAATCCTGAAGAAACTTAAATCCTATTTCTCCTCTGTTTAGTCTTAAATCCCCGGGCCTCCCAACAAATCTGGCTCCACCGGTTCTTTCTACAGAAAGTTCCAATGCTCGACTCCCACGCAATTGTTGTTATATTAAAAAAGGAAATCATCAATGTACATATCTTGTTTCACTAATCGAACTCCCTTGGTAATAGTGTTTGGTCAAGTATCTTAATATTCCCTAAAATTTATGTCCCGCACAACTTTGACCACAAAAAAGGCACATTATAATACTATAGAATTAGATGTTTAAAGTGTGATAAGCTGTGATTGCATAATCCATACATACTTGATAAGTTCAGCAATAAATCTTGTCCACAAGCTCCAGCTGATCCCATGCTCATCTCCAGCAAGAGCTCTAAAAAAATAATGGGTCGTTGATGCATCAGCTACTCCAGCAACTACTGGAGCAATTCGAACAAATGCATTTTCACCAACTAATCTTTTCTACAAAATAAACATATAGAAAATGGTTGAATTTGCAAGTTGCAGCAATTAAAATGACCACCCAAAGTAACCGATCAACAATAAAACTAAGGCTACTATTATAAAAAATTACAAACAAAGCTTTATAATCACAAATATGAACTTTCATGGGTCACAGGGAGAGTTTAGTTCATGATGATTATCAGCACGTGCTTGTATAAGTGATAAATTTCTTAGATGTTTTTTTAGCTCAAAATTCGTTCTTTAGCTCAGAAGTGTGTTTCGCTCAGGCAACAAATCAAAAGAGTGGTAAGATGCAAAAGAATCAAAACTGCATCCTATTTCAATATGTAAAATTCAGCTAAAAGTGCCCATCTAATAAATAATATAGAATAACATTCTGCTCTAATTTTGCAAGTAATATTCTTTTCATGCAGGTTACAAAATATTATTTGCATCCCATCTATATTTAATAAGAATTATCTTCTTGCAGGTTAGATATGCACATTCTCAGTAAATCATCATTTTCCTTCAAAATTACTCGTGTATAGCAGTCGGCAATTTGCCATATCTTCAATCATGATGCCTTAAGATTTTGAAAACTGTCGGTTTTGAACTAATAGAAAACTCCAACACTGTAAAGTATAGATTGACTCAACATAACAGTGAACCTGGAAAATGAAGTGGTGCCTAAAATGGTCATGCATNAATCATAATGCCTTAAGATTTTGAAAACTGTCGGTTTTGAACTAATAGAAAACTCCAACACTGTAAAGTATACATTGACTCAACATAATAGTGAACCTGGAAAATGAAGTGGTGCCTAAAATGGTCATGCATGGCTTACCAGTAAAAAAAGTGTGTATTATGCATAATTTTAAAAGAACAAAAGTTCATCTAATCAATATTCGATCTTAGTAATTACAAAATATTTAAAAAATAAATAATACTAAGGTTATCAAAGAAAAAAAAAACTTATATCAAAAAATAAAAGGAAAATGCATTCAACTTAAATGACGATCTCTCATTCTTATCTATACAACAATGATCAGTCCAAAACTTANAATAAAAGGAAAATGCATTCAACTTAAATGACGATCTCTCATTCTTATCTATACAACAATGATCAGTCCAAACCTGTAAAATCTCAACATCTAGCAGACATTTTGGCAACACAGTTATCTATTAAACAGAATATAAAATAGGATATATCATTTAACAATGATTCCTTCATACAATAATAGCTGTTTCTCTCAAGAATAAACAAAATTGCAGTCATAATGAACAATTAGACCAAGCAATAGGCAAAGTGTAAAAAATATACAATTGAATAGACGCATTCAAAATAAATAATAATAATAATAATAATTTAAAATAGCATTATTTTCATACAATAGATGAATGAACATTCTCTAATCCTATTTAAAAAAAATAACAGGATCATAAATATGAGAGAATAATTTTATCTATATGTGCAAAAAATAAATAAATAATCTATCTATATATGTTCTTGCCCGAATTTTTAAATAATTAAAGCAAAAAATGCTTAAAATATATTATAAATAGCAAATGCTTGCTTTGAGAGAGAACAAGCTATTAGAGTTGGATTGGGAAACGAAGAAATATTCAAGGTAAGATCAGCNATTTTTAAATAATTAAAGCAAAAAATGCTTAAAATATATTATAAATAGCAAATGCTTGCTTTGAGAGAGAACGAGCTATTAGAGTTGGATTGGGAAACGAAGAAATATTCAAGGTAAGATCAGATAAGAGCAACTTGTGGTATTTTCTTGGTTAATGATTGAAGCACAAAGATTTAAAAGCTGAAGGATTCTTATAAAATAGAAATAAGAAAATTTTTATTATCAATGGAGGGCTTGGATTGCTTCTTAGGTTAATGGACTTGCCTTGATTGCTTCCTAGAAACACAACTGAAGGAATTAAACGCACAAAGAAATTATTTAAATAAAAAACAATGAATTAAATAAACTGATTAAAGAATATAAATTAGACTGGAATTCCCTAATGGACTAAATGAAATACCATGTATGTTTTGATAGTAGTAAGGATTTCAGAAGAAAAACAATTACTTATGATGAAATTAAGGTTGAAATCTTTAACCTTTCAGCATAACCAAAATTTGTTTACAATAAAAATATTTCTTTATAATAGATAAGAAAACCAAATTTTAAATCAGAGATGAATACAAACTATTTTTTTTTCCATTGTGAATTTGATGATTTTTTATATGTACTTAAATACTTGTAATGTTATTTATTTTATGTAATTTAGTATTGATTTTTTTTAATCTTGTGAAACTTTAAGAAGTCATTATATATGAAAGTTCCAAATATTGAGTCCCAAATTCAAGTCTAGTATCTTATTTCCCATATTTATTTAATTGCACAAAAATATTCAGATAAAAATATTAACGATAGATTATTCAATCTCATTACACTCATAAATCTGTGTTTTATGCNCAGCCAAAGCAACACGTCGTCAGACACAGCCCTAAAAGGGAAAACCTGGACACCACCGACTTTCCTAATAGAAATCTAAGCTAAAACGAAATTCCAAATCCTACTACATCACATATATAAGAAATGACTAAAAAGGAATGAAAGATAATAAAAAAAAACATAAGGTAAAAAATGGGGCAATTTCGGTGCCTCCTGTGAAATATATTTTCACGGTACTATAGCAATTGTTGTACCGCATCCGAGATATTGTAGCAGCTATAGTACCGTGGGATATTTCCTTTTTTGTAGTGAGCTCCAGCGTCAATCTCCCGGGATTGGGGGAGCTTTGACTTCATTCATCAAAACTTCTAATTCTTTGTAGCATTGAGTTAAGTTTGTCACGTTGATGGTAACGGATATATTGTAATCCCCTGATAGGTCAATCATGTAAATGTTGTCATTCCACACCACATCTTAACAGAATAAATATGCATCCTCTCTTGGCACATTATAAGCTGGAGTTGCATATAGATGTAGATTCTCGCAGTGTAACTCTTTAACCCTAAAGTCTGAAACATTCTTCTTCCACTACTCGTACTAGCAGAATTTAGTTGATAAACAAATATGTGAGGAAAAATCAACTCAAGGGTAAAATCTGTGGCAGGCTGCACCATTCTCACTAGCAACCACTTAAGTGAAACCTTGTTTCTACTGATAGAAATTGGATCTCATAGAAGCTTTCCTTCCTCGTCAAGCTTTTAAGTCAAATTTCAAGGCTAGGGTTCACCCCTCTTGTCTAGACATCTTAAGATAGGTACCATAGTGAAATGAATCTAACATCTGAATAACTCCATGTAATCCTCCATTCATATCATAAAAAGGTCTCATTTCTGATGTGTAGTGCAACTCGAGAATGAGTCTATAGATCTGAATGGTTTAGATTTCTCTTATCTGGGATTGTCATGTCTCTGGTGTCAGTTTCTCGAACTCAAGACTGTTTTAGACACTTGCTATGAAGCAGGTTAGAGTCTCTCCCATTGGCTTAGCTGGAACTATATGCAAAAGGATCTCATTTCCCTTCTTGGTCCTCTCCTTTAGTGTCCTCACCACCTTCAGTTCCTACAATATTATTACCCAATTTTTCAAGAACGTCCTGCTCAGTGAAACAGATCACCCCATAGTTGTGTATTTTGATCACCACGCAAAAATCTATAGCACTTGCAACATTTTTTGGTTGTAATAGATTTAGTGATGTGGATTGGTTTCACCTGTTCTCCACACTGAATTAGTTTTTCCTCTGAAGTGATCGTCTTGAGTGTTATTCTGAGTGTACTCTAGTTGTAAAATCCCAAGGTTGAACTCTGTCTGTAAGATGTTGTGGTCGCTCGGTGATATGATCTCTCCACTTCTGAAGCTAGGATCTGAACATGTTGTCTATAGTAAGTTAGTGGAACTAGCGTTGTATCTCCTGCTTCTTTAGATTCCCCCTTCTCCCCTTCGATTCTCCAAATCACGATCGCGGGTAATCTCCCACTGGGTTTCATCTCTATGTCTACAAGCCTCCGTTGAAGTCAACGAATCTCTTGTTGTATCTTTTCCCGAGTAGGCTCGGGTAATGTATCTTCTTGGTGGCATTGCTAAGGTTTAGAGTTATAAGGTGAAAGAGGGTGAAAAAAAATTGATTTAGGGTTGCTAATTTTGTAAATCAACCAGGACAAATTAGGGCAAGGTCAAAATTTGGCTATGGTTTGGGAAATAGGAATGAAAAGTTTTTGGTAGAGGGGGATTGAGGTTAAGCTAGCTCTGATACCAAATGATAGCAGAGTGAACCCAAACAACAACGAAAAAATAAATATTATTATTTGGAGCAAATAAGTGGTTACAATATCACAATGAAAAGGAAATACAGCAAACACACAACACTAACAAACTCAATTAAAGCAGATCCCAAGAGTGGTTACCGGTGAAAGAGGTTCCGAGTTGGTCGTGGGTGCACCGAGAAGGGAAGGGGAATGTTGGTCGGCTGCAGGTAGAAGGTTGGGGCTATGAACTACAGTGTGGGGGTTGTATGGGCTAGGGCAACGATTACGTGGCAGGGAGCTAGCTTGAAAAAGATGGAACAGCAGAGAGGTGGCAGAAAAAGGGTTGTTTTGTTGTTGGATGGCGAAAACGAGGAATGGCAGCAAAATGGAAGGGAGTTAGGTGGTAGGCGATTGCAGGAAAATAGCAAAGAGGGTGTTTGTCGGGTAGCTGCAACGAATATAGTGATGGCGGTGGCGAAGGGAATGGTGGTGAGCTGTGAGACAGCTAATAGAGGATTGTCTGGGGGCAGCGAGACAACTATGGGAGGACTGTCTGGGGGCCACGACAGCAAGGGGAATGGCTGGAAAGGGGTTTTAGAGGAGTTGAATTGAATAAATATCCTCGCAGGATCGAGCTACAGCAGGAGCACCACTCGAACCCTTGGAGAACGTTACTAACTCGGATGAATACAACCGGAGCACAACTCGTCATCAGATGTAGTCCTAGAAGGGAAAACCTAGATGTCGACGACTGTCCTCACAAAAATCTAAGCCAAAACTGAATTTCAAACCCTAATACAGCATATATATAGGAAATGATTAAAAACAAATGAAGAATAATATGAAAGAAAGTAATATGAAGGGAAAATGAGATTATTTTGTCGTCTTCCACGAAATATATTTTTGTGATATTGTAGCAGCTACAGTACTGCGGGTTATTTCTTTTTTTGGCGGTAAGCTTAAATTATGTTACAAAAATTCTGACAGCTTATCAACGTCTTCTTTGCAAAGGGATCATTTGCAATAACTTTAGGCATGCCCGGCATGCCAAGAAAAGTGTATGTGGCTGATATTTAGAGCAATGAGACTAGGTCTACCACACTNCTAAGCCATAAGGGTATGTCAAATGTTCCAGGAGGATTTGAGAGGCTCAAGATCATTGGCATGTCATGCTTCGGTAGGCACTTATCAGCCTTCAGCATGTCCAAAAGAGGAGCACAAAAGCAAAGAAAAGAAGCCAAATCAAGCCAATGATACAATAAGACAAGCAAGTAAATTCCAGATACAATGCAACATCAAGTCAACTTCACAACAATCAAGAAGATGACCAAGCCAACGACATTTTGAACTCAGGAGGGCATCTACGTGACTTCAATCAAGCAAGGTTTTAAATTTGGAAACCTGTGTTGAGGTATCCAGATAAATTTATCTACATTTCCACTGCATGTTTCTTATATATCAAGCTCTACCTAACCACTACAAGTTAATTGTCTATCCCACTCTACCAAACATCTACAGCTATATTATCTACCATCTACCTAACATGTACAGCTTGCTACATACCCTATCAAAGTACCACATAAATAGTTCGTTGCATAAGTTGCAGGGCATCCCACAATTACAAGTAAATGGAGAGAGAGAGAGAGAGAGAGAGAGAGAGAGAGAGAGATGAGGGGGTGCCAGCATAGAGAAAAGTAGAGAGTTTTTCAATCTTTCGAGTTCAAGATGTTCTACTCCTCAAAAAAAAGTTCATTGTTTCAATTTCATCTATTGGATTCCTGCAACAAAGAAATTAGTAATAGCAAAAAGATCACCACCTTCTATGTATCTAGCTTTTATCTCCGTAGTCAATGGCTGCACTTTCTCTCAGTCGGTGGTATAGACAAAATGATCTCTCTCTCATTATTACTAGAAAGAGTAATATCTCCATGCATCCTTTTGAAGCTTAGTTGATTATTCGATCTCTGTGTGACAGTGGATATAGATAAATCTCACTGAACCATATAAATTTTTAGTGTGCATGTGTTCGTGTATTTGATATTTTTGGTTTCTAATTCTCGTGTATCTACTCTTTATTATTAACTTAACAGTCCCTTGGTTAGCCACCCATGCAAGGATCAAAGGAGATTTAAAATCTTAGAGAAAAATACTGGAAGAAAAATCAAATAAGAAAGGTGTGCCATGGATCCATGGAAAAAGGGAGAAGTCGACCACATGCTCAAAAACCTACAAGGAAGATGGAGGAAGCCAGATAAAGGAAGAAACCACGTTCAATATATATTCAATAATGGATATGGTTTCATAAATAGATACTATAGTACGAAGGTAATAATAGTTCATGTATTTTCTCTTGAATAAAAAAGAGACAATTTTGTACATGTTTTGAATTAAAGTAACATTTGAATCAAGGTTAACTAACCGTGTCTAATTGTCTCACCTCTCTCACTCACTGCATTTAAGCCATTAGGCACTCTCTCTTCCATCCAACAGCCAAAGTTACCTTCCTCCAAAGTTAGCGGGGTTGATCCCTCTCCATCTTCATCCTACTAAACCGAGAGCTCAAGGGAAGAAAAATATAAGGACATTGAAAGAAAGAAGCGAGCAAGATCAACACAAGACTTCAAGGAAGTAGTTTTGATGCCCGAGTTAACCAAACACTAACAGGAAAAGCACATATTATTACTGAAAACAAATAGGAGTTGCAACCAAACACACCGAAATAAGAAATAACAAAACAGATGACACACAACACGTGACTAGGGGGAATCTAGGGGGGTGGTGGTGGTGGTGGTGGTGGCAGTAGGGGCTTGAAAAAGTGGCGGTAAGGTAGGAAGATGAAGCAGAAGGGTGGGTACAGCAGGGAAACAGAAGGCACTTGATGTCCTGGACAGCAGCATGAAGGTAAGTGGGCTGGCAGCATGGAAAACAGCGACTTGAGGGGTTTCTGGGCGGCAGCAGCCAATCGGTAAGGTAGAGGGCTGGAACAACAGCGGCAATGAAGTTGGAGGGCTGGAACAGCAGGGGCAGCAAAGGCGGAGGCTGGAACAATGTGAAAACTGCAGGAAAAACGGCCACAGGAGGCTGTTCTGGGCAGCTGTAACAGGGAAGGAGAGACAGAGAGCGATGAGAAGAGATATAAGATGTGGAGAGGTCGAAGGAATATAATCACCACCTCGGGAGCGAGATACAACCGGAGCACCACTCGAACCTTGAATACAGCCCTAGACGAAAAAATTTGAGACATTGGTGGTTGTCCCAAATGGAGATATGATAAAAGCTAAGATTCTAAACCTTAATAAAACACATATGTAGAGAAGTACTAGAAAGTAATGATACAAGGAAACGTGTTGAAAATTGGAAAAGAATCGAAAGAAGAACCGCTTGGTTAGGCTCTGCGTAGTTCGTGCAACCCAGATGCCGCATCTGGTCCAGGTTGTAACAGCCCATGTCGGATTCAGGTTGAAAATGATGTCTGTGTTAATCTCCTGAGGCTAAGTGAGCTTTGACCTCATCTGTCGAAAGTTCTATCTACTCATAATATAGCGTTAGGTCAACCACATTGAAGACAACAGAAATGGCATAATCTCCTAGTAAGCCAACCATGCAAACATCATTATTCTAAAACACATACTAATATAATAAGTATCCATGCTCTTTTAGCACAATCATAACTGAAGTTGCATATCGATGTAGATTTTCATAAAGTAACTCCCGAGTCATTAAATTTGAAATTTGCCTCTTCCACTCATTGTACTCGGCAAAGTGCATTCGATAAACAAATTAGTCTGGATAAACTAACTCTGGACTAAAATTTGTGCTACACTAGGCAATTCANTGATTGAAGCACAAAGATTTAAAAGCTGAAGGATTCTTATAAAATAGAAATAAGAAAATTTTTATTATCAATGGAGGGCTTGGATTGCTTCTTAGGTTAATGGACTTGCCTTGATTGCTTCCTAGAAACACAAATGAAGGAATTAAACGCACAAAGAAATTATTTAAATAAAAAACAATGAATTTAAATAAACTCATTAAAGAATATAAATTAGACTGGAATTCCCTAATGGACTAAATAAAATACCATGTATGTTTTGATAGTAGTAAGGATTTCAGAAGAAAAACAATTACCTATGATGAAATTAAGGTTGAAATCTTTAACCTTTCAGTATAACCAAAATTTTTTTACAATAAAAATATTTCTTTATAATAGATAAGAAAACCAAATTTTAAATTAGAGATGAATACAAACTATTTTTTTTGCATTGTGAATTTGATGATTTTTTTATATGTACTCAAATACTTGTAATGTTATTTACTTTTATGTAATTTAGTATTGATTTTTTTTAATTGTGTGAAACTTTAAGAGGCCATTATATATGAAAGTTCCAAATATTGAGCCCCAAATTCAAGTCTAGTATCTTATTTCCCATATTTATTTAATTGCACAAAAATATTCAGAAAAAAATATTAATGATAGATTATTCAATCTCAATACACTCATAAATCTGTGTTTTATGTTGGCTTCTAATTCTTAACTAAAAGAAATTCAATCCATTTCAATAACATTTGCTAAGTGTAAGTAAGCTAATCATGCAGCTACTTAGTAACAAAAAATGGATCTTTAGCAAATATGTTCATAAAAATTATTATATTAGAATTATGAATATATAGTAAACAATAAGCCTCAAACTATCATATATAATCATCGAAAGAGACATTCAGTAAAGGATAAATAGTTTACAATAAGTATTAAAGGACTTCTGCAAATGGACTGTTTACAAATCAATAATTGGCAGGTATTGCTCAATTGCAATTAATCTATCAAGAACGGCTCTTAACATGACTTTGGAATAGATATGTTTAAAGAACACAATTCTATAATATTTTAAAAATTATTTTTGGATAAAAAACCAGATTATTTTAAGTGTTTGATTGTTCATTGTATAAATAATAATCAAACCATCAGATTTAAATATTAGAGGCAAAAATTATGTTTGGGAATGCAGAATGCTACTTGGAATCGTAAAGGGAAGAATAATTCATAAATGTAAATGAATTTCGAATGAATTGTTAAATATTAAGCATGTATTCAAAATAAAGGAAACTAAAACCAGATGCTATTAACTATAAACTTGCTCTTCAGCCCTGGGGTGTGTGAAGGTCAGATAGGACATCGAAAGATTGGTAAGATTCAAAAAAATAAAAAACAAAATATATTTTTATGTGAAGTCCATTTAAAGTGTCTATCTATTATGACTTCCATGATAATATTTATACGCTTCTTTTTCATCTGTCCTCATACATTGCAACTAAAAACTTTTTCCTATATCTATTTCCAATATTTGCCTGAATCCCTTTTTATTTAATAAAAAAGCACTTCGTGAAGTTTAGATATGTACATTTTCAGTAAATCTTCATTTTCCTTCCAAGTTCTTTGTTAAGTGCTTGCTAATTTGTCATACTTTTTTATCATAATTCTTTTGGACACTGAAAACCAGATGTTTTTCACCAATGGATAATTCTTAAACAAGCAAATTATTGATTGATTATTACTAAAAAAGAATCACGAACACGAAATGGCTTCTCACAATAGTTATCCATGTTTAACCCATGACACTTTGGGGCTTACAGGCCTACAATAGGGTAAACTACATGGTCATGCATGTTCAAGTCAAAGTACCATATGATAACACAAACCTGTAGAGAAAACTTCTCTGAAGGATATTGTGAGCCATCAGCTTCACTATAAGGTTGCTCCCATGCAAGCATTGTTATAAATATAAGTTTTTGGAATGCGAGATCCTGCAAAAGAAATCCTATTTTCAGTATTATAACAAAATAAGCTAGCCATAGCTTGGCAAATATATCTTTCAGTATCACCATCTCAGCAANAATGGATAATTCTTAAACAAGCAAATTATTGATTGATTATTACTAAAAAAGAATCACGAACACGAAATGGCTTCTCACAATAGTTATCCATGTTTAACCCATGACACTTTGGGGCTTACAGGCCTACAATAGGGTAAACTACATGGTCATGCATGTTCAAGTCAAAGTACCATATGATAACACAAACCTGTAGAGAAAACTTCTCTGAAGGATATTGTGAGCCATCAGCTTCACTATAAGGTTGCTCCCATGCAAGCATTGTTATAAATATAAGTTTTTGGAATGCGAGATCCTGCAAAAGAAATCCTATTTTCAGTATTATAACAAAATAAGCTAGCCATAGCTTGGCAAATATATCTTTCAGTATCACCATCTCAGCATTTTCTAAGCAAATAAAAGCATTATGGATAAAATTATGGGTTGTGGTCATCTAATTTAGCACAGCCCTAAGCCATAAGGGTATGTCAAATGTTCCAGGAGGATTTGAGAGGCTCAAGATCATTGGCATGTCATGCTTCAGTAGGCACTTATCAGCCTTCAGCATGTCCAAAAGAGGAGCAAAAAAGCAAAGAAAAGAAG
The DNA here is from genome assembly GCA_002079205.1 of Phalaenopsis hybrid cultivar. Taxonomy (NCBI): domain Eukaryota; kingdom Viridiplantae; phylum Streptophyta; class Magnoliopsida; order Asparagales; family Orchidaceae; genus Phalaenopsis; species Phalaenopsis hybrid cultivar. The sequence continues at coordinate 220,383 of JXCR01145156.1, read as the reverse complement.
CCAAATCAAGCCAATGATACAATAAGACAAGCAAGTAAATTCCATATACAACGCAATATCAAGTCAACTTCAAAAAAATCAAGAAGATGACCAAGCCAACGACATTTTGAACTCAGGAGGGCCATCTACATGACTTCAATCAATCAAGGTTTTAAATTTCGAAACCTGTGTTGAGGTATCCAGATAAATTTATCTACATTTCCACTGCATGTTTCTTATATATCAAGCTCTACCTAACCACTACATGTTAATTATCTATCCCACTCTACCAAACATCTACAGCTATATTATCTACCATCTACCTAACATGTACAAGCTTGCTACATACCCTATCAAAGTACCACATAAATAGTTCGTTGCATAAGTTGCAGTGCATCCCACAATTACAAGTAAATGGAGAGAGAGAGAGAGAGAGA
>JXCR01145156.1:190261-218556 GCA_002079205.1 Phalaenopsis hybrid cultivar | reverse complement strand
ATGAAGATAGAAGCTAAGGTATCCTGCAATTGCTATGGAAGATACACTTCAAAGAGGTAAGTTTCTAGTATTGGTAATCAGTAAGACCTATAAGGAACCAGCCTACCTCCTTGACCAAGAACTATAAAATCTCATCCTCTGCTTCCTCCTCTACATATAGGATGAAGTGCAAAAAATTAATAAACAGCTGACGAAAAACAGGCCATTCGAATATAGACAACGATAACTGCATTCATTCATATCACAGCAAGATAAAGTCGTATCAAAGTATTGATACAACTAAGCAACAAACAAGGCAGTAAAACATAGTTTTAACCCCTGTGATATAGGAAGTAGAAATTCCTTCAACTTTTCACTCAAATAAAATGCCAACACATGCAAGACTCTAGAATTTCAAGTCATCGTGGAGTGTGCAAACCTTCAAGTTAGGATGGAAATCAGAGCTATCCCTTGACAAGTACCTAAAGCAACAATACTCTACCAAACTTCGTGCATCATCTTGAATCCCCTCAGGTGCAAGAGCTTTGAAAATCCTCTGCATCTTTCTACCAGTCAAGCCGCTCATCCTGCACCATCCTTGTAAAATCAGAGAACAGTTTAGCATAAAACCAGCAGCATATACTCAGCACGGAGATATTTTTAGAATGCCAAATTAGGACATAGACAACAAAAAATCAATTCAAGTCAAATATACTCATATTTAGAATGCCTAATTTGAGCATAAACTTCAAATAATCAATAAAAAGTCAAATATCCATTTCCCCTCACCTCCCGAACTGCTCTATCGAGACTGCGGCGGCAAGGGAGAGGTACCCGTTCGGCGTCCTTCGATCAACGGTTATCTCCATAGACAAAAACATCTCCAGGTCCATTTCCTGTGACTCGCCATCGATATCCAATTTCAGCTTCAACCCCGGCTTCACAAGCGGCACGGCCACGTCTGAAAATAACGTCTGCGCCTTGAACAGCCATGAGCTCACCCTCTGCTGAACGGCACCTAATACAATACAACCATGGCAAATAAGCAACAGAAACATCGATCCTTGTAAGTGAGAAGTACAGCACCTGGATCGATGTCAGCAAACTTCCATCTGCGGCCACCGTTACCGCTTCCAGCAGAGTTCAGGAAGTTGATGCGGCGGTCCGTTGCGGCAATGGAGAAACAAAATCGGGGCAGTGGTGATGAGGTTGGAATCGTGTGGCGGATAGGAGGGAGATGGAGCAGCATCGCCTTTATTTCTCTCTGGTTTTAAGATTGCTTTTCTTCGTGACTTCGATCCCTAAATTGGAAGCCCTTTTCTGTGTATTCGTTCATCAACTGTGCTTCTCTTTTCCTGGCCCTTTATCTCCCGCGTCAGCTCGAAGCTTGACACTTGAGAAGGTCGGCTATGAGACTATTGTCTACTTGTTGAAGGGGCATTTACGTAATACCACGCAATTCTTATTTGTAAGTGTCAATTTATTTCTATCTATATATATATAAAGAGAACTACATTTATTTTAATAAAATATGTTGCATTAAGCATTATTGTGAGTAGGGTTGTAAATAACCCAATGTACTCGATGAACAACTTGAACTCTACTCTCTCATTTTCACTCAAATTAGTAAATAAACAAGTTCGAATAATTTTTTAAAACTCAAATTTTAAATGAACTAAAAATGAACATAGTCAAATTTGTTCATTTATGTTCATGAACAAACTCGTTTATTGTTCGACAATCAACTTGTTAAATATTCGATATGAAACTCGAATAAAGTGTTGTGGATATAAATATTTAAAACGATTGACGGCGAAGTGAATAAAATAGCACGAGATAATTCACACAATAAAAGAACACACAGATTTACGTGGTTCGACAAATTTGCCTACATCCACGGAGTTGCAGAAGATTTTACTAATTGAAGAATTTACATCAATTGATCACAACGACAATGACAGGAGAAAGTCTCCCATTTTCTCACTCTCTCTTCTTTCTTCTCCACACTGAGATGCACCTAAAAAGAAGAAAAACGTACAAGAGAAAATTTGTTTCTCTGCTGTTTTAAGCCAACAAGAAGAAATCAAGAACAAGCACCTTCTTCTTCATTATCTTCTTCTTCCTTCTGCCAAGCATGCAGAAACAATTAAGAGAGGGAGCACCTTTGAAAACATACCTTTTTCTGCCTTCTGAGAAATCTTCTTTCCTGTTTTCGCGAACTGAAGGAACGGAAGCGGCGACCTCCAACAAACGAGAGAGACGGAGGTTCGCGAACTGAAGGAGGTGAGCGGGTTTCGCAAATCTGGGAGAGGCCGAGACAGGAGAATTGTTTTTTTGCGAACCGAAGGAGGCGAGCAAGGGGTTGATTCGCGAATGGGGGAGAAACTAATTCGCGAAAAAAGGAGCAGAGTTGTGGACGAGAGGTGGGAGCAGGNCAGCAGATATTTGCTGTCCTAGACTGCAGCGTAGTGTTAAGTGGGCTGACAGCATGGAAAACAGTGATTAGAGGGGCTTCTAGGCTGCAGCATCCAAGCAGAAAGGCTTGAACAGCAATGGCAGCAAAGATAGATAACTGGAACAGCAGCTGCAGAAAAGGTGGAGAGCTGGAACAGTAGTGGCAACAAAGGTGGAGGGTTGGATAGCAGCAGCAGCGAAGATGAAGACTGGAACAGTGACAAAATTACAGGAAAATTAGCCACAGGTGGCTGTTCTTGTAGCTGCAGTAGAGAAGGGACGAGGGGGAGCTACGGGAAGAAATGCGGGAAGTATGCGAAGGGTTTGAGAAAAGAAAATCACTGCCTTGGGAGCGAGATACAGTCAGACCACCACCAAACCCTTGGATACAAAACTAGAGGGGAAAACTTGAGACGTTGGCGGCTGTCCCGAACAGAAACACGACTAAAACTGAAAATTCAAACCCTAATACAGCACATAAGTAAGAAAGAACTAGAAGAGAGGGAATGATAAAAGGAAATGTGTTGAAAATTGAAATCAAATTGAAAGAGGAGACGCCCGGTTTGGCTTTACACCATTCCCGCAACCCAAATGCCGCGTTCGATCCAGGTTGTGGGAGACACCCGCGTCAAGTTCATTGAAGGATCTTCATATATCATAATCAAACCGTCCCTTATGTGCTAAAGTTCTTTTCATCAACTTGCCAACTTCTCAAACTAGCAAAACCTAACACCTTGGATTTTTTTAATACCCCTAACCNCCTGAAATACGGCTCGCGAGTAAACCCGTGGGCCGACCGCAGGGGGGTCGAGTCGCATCATGCGTTAGGCAGCGTTTTCAAAAACACGCAAAACGCCCCGCACTTATAAGCTACCCCAAACGGGCCCTTACATGCATAACACTCAATTCTTATGTATTCACGCATTTTACATCTAAAGTTTAATTTTTATTTACATGTCTTCTTATTTATGCATGAGAATTTGTATTTCAGTTCTTAAAAGTTAAAATAGTAGTATTTTTTATGTGATATAAGAGATTTGAGCAGCATAAATATGAAAATTAAAATTAAAATTTGGGCGTTAGATATGTAAATACATAAGAATCGGGGGGTATGTGTGTCAATTCCCCAATAATAATAGTCCTTTCTCACTTAAGTTCCATGTAAATATATCACACAATTCTTATATATTTACATATCTCACGCCTAAAATTTGATATTTATACATATAACACTCAAATCTTTAATATCACATACAAAATAGCATTATTATAACTTTTTAAAATATAAAAATCATCATTTCATGCAAAAATTTAAAACACCAAAGTAATAGGCATGTAAATATGAAATTTTAGATGTGAGACATGTAAATACATAAGAATTATGTGATGAGTGTGTAAATTTCCCTAAAAAAATATATGAATTATAGCTTTTTTTACTACTATCATGTCCTAATAGTAATTCAATTAAACCAAGCCTTAATAAATTATTTATGACATTAGCTGCATAAAAAAGAAAATGTATGAATAGCATTGCATATTTTAAGAGATGGAGCATATAATAAGTGAACTTAACATTATGTTTTGGATTTCCCCTCTCTTAATATTTCACATATCATGAGAAAAGCCAAATTGATTTTAAAAATGTGTAATTTAAACTCATGTTTTGCATCCTAGTGTTTTACAAAAAATGATTCTCTATGAACAAAACCGAACAACAAAACAACATTCTTTTAGAAATCAGGATCTATTATTACGAGGATCCGTCGTTAGCTTACCTTAAAAAGAATAATGTCAACATGTCATCTTTGTTTCATGATTCTCGGCTTAATGGAAATCGCTTATTAAGCATTTTGAATAATTTTGTTTTAACATTTACACGCAATCAACAATTTTTCATCATTCGACGAGAATTTCAATGCGTGACATGAATCTCAGAGTAATTTTTTGAACAAAGAATATTCAAACTTCGATTAAAAATGATTCAGAACTCTTATTTCAATAAAATTTTAGTCAAACTGACCGACTCAATGAAATGAATACAATGACTCTAGAGTTGGTCTAATCTGAATCAAATCAAACATAGATCAAACAGTTAAACCATTTTTGAAAGTTACTAATGCCCAATTGGAAAGTCAAACAAATTCCATATATGATGAGCTTATAGTCAAATCGAACATATTGATGAGATGAATCCAATGAGCCTAAAATCACTCAACTCAGACACCATTAAGGCACTCAAATGTTCGTAGAACGTCGTCTGACTAAGGAGATCTCTGGATTGTCTGATGGAGTGGTCTGGATTATTTATTTTTTTGTCGAGAAACCTCTCCAAGCCTTTATAAAGAAGTCTCTACCCTCTTCATGTAAGAGGAATAAGACCTAAGCTTAGAGAAGGATCGAGAAAATGAGTTGAAGTCCAATGTTTTGCTTTGAAGATCAAACAAACACTTTTCACTACTGTCATCATGGACCACTGTTGACCACTGCTGACTACTGTTTGTTGACCACCGTCGTCCACCCCCTTGTTACGAGTAAACCGCTTGGGAAATCTCGGCGTACATTGCAGGGTAACGAAGCATCTTTTTGAACCACAACCAACATTGCGGAGTAACGACCAACTGTGTGGAGTAACTAAGCACTATGCCGAGTAATAATTAACATAAGGAAGTAGCGGATCATTCTATGAAGTAGTGTATTAAATGAGTAATAAAGTTGATGTGGGGTGCATGGGGGACAGGCTAGGCGCTGGTCCAGCTCAGTTGGACTGGTCGATCTTCTTGGAGGGGGCCCAACCGCCCCCTCTTTCCTCATATTTTCTTTCATTTTTCTCCCTTCCTTTTTCTTTCCTTTCTTGCTCTATCTATTTTCTTTCCAAGACCCTTTCCTAATTTAAATCCTTTTCTAAAAGCCTAAATCTTGACTTCATTCTTTTTCCTTAATTTAATTTTTTTTTAAAAATCTGATTTCTTGATCTTATTTTTATTATCTTTTCTTAATTTAAATGCTTCCTAAATTGGGTCAAGTTTCTTATCAGTAGGAGATGACTGAATTTAGTTTTTTCTGAATATTTTTACTCTCGAGGGTAGTATCTGACAACGAGAAACATGCTTCAGCTGTAACCCTATTCGAGATTGTGTTTATCTTCTTTGTCCTGATTTCGACATGCTGTCCTACAGCCCGCCGTCATTCCAACCCCTCCCCAGCACAACTGACCACCTCCCTGCCAGCCTACAACTGCCAGAGAACATGTTGTTCCCTTAACTTCCGGCCAAGCCCCTGCATCTTCTCTATAGGATTGTAGTCGCCCCACCTTTGCATACAGTGGGACAACTCTCCCCTGTTGTTTCCCTGTAGGCAAACGCCACACCATTGCCTTCCAGGCAGCCATGACTCCTGCTGCCCATCCAGCCATCCAGCCGGCAACTCCTCTGCTGCCTCATCCCCAAAAGATCGTCGACTCCTTGAGGTCCTCCCCATGCCTCTCAATGCTGCAGCGTGCCCATGTCTGTAGTCCCTAGCTCTGCCACCTCCACACAACAGGTAGTAGTCCTCATCAGGCCCTCTCAACGCCTCCAGCTACTACGCTCACCCTTCCTGTAGTCCTCCGTTGTCTATGCCTCTGCTCCTCAGTTTTGATCGCTGTAAGTGCCTCTGCTCCTTGACTTTAGCCACCATCCTTGCCTCGGCTCCTTGGCTTTTGCCTCCATTGGTGCCTCCGTTCCTCGGCTTCAACCACCTTTCCGCCACATTCATATTCGTGTCTTTGACAATGTTCGCATCTTCTGTCAGTTGTGGTTCGAAGCCTCGACGAGCACTGACTTACTTCCACCTGATATCGCTCAAGCCTTCACCGTAGCCACCACTTTGACACCATCTCTTCGAACCACCTCCTCATCGAGTTTGTTGCGTCTTTATGTGTTGAATTTTTGTTGTAATGTTTTGTTTTATGTCTTGATATGCATAGTATTTTTCTTTCTTTTGAGTTATTGTTGTAACAATCTTTTAAGTTATTAATAAATTCGTGTAAATGTTCTTTCTTTTGAGCAATAAATATTATACGTGATTTGAATCTGCGACCCTCAACCACGATGATATGTCTTCAACAAATTTCCAACATCTGACACAACTCTCGAGGCAACACACGAATCTCAAGACAATCTTTTGAGCAAGAAATATTTAAAATTTGATTAAGAGCATCCAGAGCTCCGATTTAAACAAACATACAGTCATACTGACGACAAAACAAGACAGACCCAGTGATACCATAATCCATTCAATCTAAGGCAAATAAGACTTAGATCAAGTCATTAAACCACTTTTGGAAGTTTTTCGGGCATAATTGGAGGGTCAAATAGATACTAATCTAAAGAAAGTATGGTCAAATCAAGCATGTCAACAAGACAAATCCAAAGAACCTAAGATCCCTCAATTTCAAAATCGGTAAGGTACTCAAATACATAATAAGCATTGTCTGATCAAGTGAATCTCTTCTAGCCGTCACATTAGAGTCATTCATATTCATGCATTAATTGCACCCAGAGCTCTATAAATAGAGCCCCACCCCTCTCACAATAGAGGAGGGAGCGTGAAGCCTGAGAAAGAGCTTGAAGCATGAAGAATTAGCTAACGTCTAGAATCACTTCGTAGCATATCACCAGTCGTCATCTTCGTCGACCACCGACCACCAGTCACTTCATGTCGTTGGATACCACTCGTCGGCCGTCGTCGATCATCATCGATCGTCATCCACTTCTTATGATGAAGCACTGTGTGAAGCGACAATCGACATCGCAGAATAACGAAACAACATGCAAAGCAAAACATCATCGCGAACACCGTGATGCCACCCCAAAAACGGTGCAACATTGCATCTCAAAGAAGGTGTAATGAGGTACCCTGCATATTGACATGCAGCTCCCAGCTCGCCTATGGACATCATCACAGCTGGCCACTACGACCTACGTGAACGACAACGAGCTACGTGGTCCTTAGCTCCTAAAGCTCCCAAGAATGGCCTCCGCGATCTACGAACATTACTATTATTAACCACTAAAGTTTATGTGACCAACTAGAGCCTACGTGGTCCCCAACTCCTGACTCTGACCAGCCTATGAACGTTATTATTACTCGTCACAATGGCCTACATGACTAATTACGACCTATGTCGTCCCTAGTTCTTGCAGTTCCCGACTCCTTCTCTCGTGGCCTACAAACATCAGTAATACTTGTCACTACAACCTACCTGACCAACTACGACCTACGTGGTCTACAGCTCATGCAGCACCCGACTCTGACCCTTGCGATCTACGAGTGCCATTACTACTCACCGTTATGGCCACGCAACCAACTATAGTCTACATGGTCCACAGCTCCCGTAATTGCATCCAACGGCTTTTATAGTCAATCAACAAACACGGAGCAACGATCTATGGCCCACCCGATCAAATAATGTTATGGTTATCAATTACTGCTTCTCTGACAAGCTGGTGCCACAACTACAATCTACAACACTCACGACGAACTACTACATACACAACAATCGACTATGGTCCTTACAGTCTGTTGTCGGCAGAAACTACAACCATATTATGACTATACAACTTTGTAATTTCATCTTCTCTAATTCAGAATAAAGAATACATATGTATAATCATCATTCATTGTGGATTATTTCAATTGCGTCAAATCCCATCTTTTCCAACGTTTTCAACTTAATAACTTATCGTGTCATTTCTAAATGTTTTCACTCTTATGAAAGTACTGAATCATCTATTACTCTAGTCCCACAAAATCTGTAGCACGCATCGCACATCATCGCACATCATCGCACAGTTTAGTGGGGCCTTATTTTATTTTTTTCATAGCTTAAAACACCCATCGGACGGCCTTGATTAATTGATTAACTGACACTGCTATTGCATTCACGATTTATAATGCTCCTACGACTCACTAAAATTTTCCTCCTTCCAATTCCATGGCAAGAACCCCAGTTCCCTGATCCATGCATGGCTTCTCCTCCTTCCTCCCCTCCCCAACCCAAGAAGCTCAAAATGTCCACAACAAGCAACTCATCTGCTGAAGATGAAGACTCCGCTGCCATCCCACCTACAACCGCCGAACCAAATCGCCGGCGATACAAACGCCGCAAGGTCGCAATTTTCTTCTCCTACTGCGGCGCAGGCTACCAAGGAATGCAGAAGAATCCCGGCGCTCGCACCATTGAAGGTGAGTTCGAAGAAGCCCTCTACCACGCCGGCGCGGTACCTGAGTCCGATCGCGGAAACCCTAAACGATACGATTGGGCTCGAGCCGCTCGCACCGATAAGGGTGTCAGCGCCGCCGGTCAGGTGGTTTCCGGTCGATTTTATATCGATCCACCGGGCTTTATTGATCGTTTGAATTCGCTACTTGCCGATCAGATTAGGGTTTGGGGTTTCAAGCGGGTCACGGCTTCCTTCAATGCGAAGAAGTTCTGTGATCGTCGCAGGTATGTTTATCTTCTACCTGTTTTCGCGCTCGACCCTAATGCTCATCCCGATCGAGAGAGTGTTGTGGCGAGCTTGGGATCTGAGAATGAGCTCGCTCGGTGTTTAGAGTGTTCGGAAAGGGGAAGAAAGGTGTTTGGTGCCATCGGAAGGCAGTTCAGAAGTTTGAAAGAGGAGGACAGATATGAGCTTGATGGAGATGGAGTTGGCGATGAAGATGAACTGCCTGCAGAGGTCAAGCTGGAAAGTAAAACCGAAGTCTTTGTGACAGAAAATGGTTTGGGAGAATTGAAGGAGCTCGATGTTCCATCGAATCCAGAATCTGCGAAGACTGATAGAGAAGTAGATGATGAAGGAAAAGCAGTTGAAACCGAAGAACTGCATTTGTCTAACTGCAAAGCTTCAGCAGGTGAGGAGAAGTTAGAATCTGTTGTTTCAGTAGACGCCATTGAAGAAAAACTAATGGTAGCTACCAGTAATTACAGCTATGGGGACTTGGAGAGGAAAAGATTTAATCTTATTCTGAACCGTTATGTGGGCACTCATAACTTTCATAATTTCACAACAAGAACTAAAGCGGAGGATCCGTCCGCTCGGCGTTACATCATCTCTTTCAATGCTGATTCTACTATCACCATTGGAGGGATTGAGTTTATCAAATGTGAGGTTGTTGGTCAGAGCTTCATGCTCCATCAAATTCGAAAGATGATCGGTCTCGCAGTTGCTTTGATGAGGAATTGCGCACCAGAATCACTCATGGACATTGCTTTGAGACAGTAAGAAACATTTTTTTTAGGAAAATTTCAACTCTCAATTCTTATGTATTTACATATCTAATACCTAAATTTCATATGCCACCTTACCTATACATTAAAAGTTGTGTTTTGCTTTTTACAAGTTATAATTATGGTATTTTTCATTTGATGTAAAAGATCTAGGAGATATAAATGTAGCAACTAAAGTTTGGGTATTAGATATGTAAATACATAGGATTTGTGTGGTTTGTATGTAAATGCCCCTTTTTTGTTCTTGGGGCACACAATTCCTATGTATTTGCATATCTAACACCCAAACTTTCATATTTACATGCATAGCACTTAAATCTTTAATATCACATCAAAAATTCCTCTATCTCCTACTTTTTCAAAGTAAAATAAATCTTTTCATGCATACATTTAACACACTAAATTGTTATAAATGTAAATATGAAAGTTTAGGTGTTAGATATGTAAATACATAAAAATTGTATTCTACCTATGTAAATTTCTCTTTTTTATGAAAGATTTATATGCATACCACTCAATTCGTATGTATTTACATATCCAACACATAAATTTCAATTGTTGCATCTATGCCACCTTACCTGTACATGAAAAGCTTTATCTCACTTTTTAAAAGTTAAAATAGAGGTATTTTTTATGTGATATAAAAGATTTGGGTGGTACAAATGTAAAAAAGCAAGCTTTAGGTGTTAGGTATCTAAAAACATAAGAATTGGGTGGTATGTATGTTAATGCCCCTTTTCTTAACTATTTGTGATTATTTGTAGTAACTTTTGTCTTTGTCAGGGATGTTAACATTAATGTACCAACTGCACCTGAGGTTGGATTGTACTTAGATGAATGCTTCTTCTTTTCTTATAATAAAAAGTGGAAGGATTCCCATGAAGCACTTACCATGGAAGCTTATGCAGAGGAGGTTGAGGAATTCAAGTTGAAGCACATATACTCACACATAGCATCCATGGAGCACAAAGAAGGAGCTGTTGCACTATGGCTTCATTCCTTGAACCGCCGTAATTATCCCGATTTTCAAATGGAAGAACGTAAACACACCGAAGTTGATGGGGTAATCGCTTGAATGATTTGTTTGCTGCATAAACTTTTGTTTTTGTGCTGATTGATGATATTTTATTTGAAAAATGTTTTATCTTGAGCTTGAAAATGGAATTTTCCTATGACAGTAATTGTAAGAAAGAATATTTAGGCATAAAGAGTGTTGGAGGGAAATAGATTTTTGGCAGTGGTTTGCCTGAGTGATCACTTATCAGGTTATAAATTCTTACAATTAGAAAAATTTTTGTTGTCTGAGTTTTTAATTCATATCTTCTTCCGAGAATTGCAGTCTGAAACAGCTTTTAGGGGGTGTCTGGTAATGGATTTAGTAAATGCTGTTAACTTCAGGATTCCAAGCTGAACTGTGAAGGAATTGTAAAACACCAGGATTTACTACATGTTGATTTAAGATTTGCATTAGTTCTGTGTGACAAGAGTTAAGTTAATAAATGTGTTACCAGACAGCCCCTTGGTAATGATTATCTACTATTTTAATTCTTCAGCTTATACTTGTTTAATAGCAGTCTGACCTTTAGGAGATGCCTTTTCTTATTGTAATTAAGAAAAGGCATGTACAAGTATGCATTGGCTTTATTGGATGCAGCTGCAGCTGAATTTGTGCCTTTGTTGCGTTGTAAGGAAAGCTCTGATATAGAATTATGAAGGCATTGTTCTTCAAGAGATCTAACGGTCCATTAGAGAAGAGTACGAAGGAGGTAGATCCACTACCAAGAGATCGTGATGTCTACTGACACAACAAGCTAAGCCAATTAGGCCAAAATTAACTGAGTTAGAAGGCGGTCCCGAAGACAAATAGATGATCCAAATGTATGCAATTTGGACGGAAAGAAGATGAGTGTTTCCGAGTCATTTGCAATTCTCACCATAACTCTCATGAATCTTAAGTCGTTTTTGTACAGGAGGATTAAGACATACAAGTAAATAAAGAGAAAAAGATCAAATTTTCTCTAATTACAATAAAGACCATAAATACAACGTAAAGACTTCTCATTGGGGATCGAAGATGGCCAACCAAATTGATAAACCGATTGAATTTTATCAACCAAGCTCAACTGGCTAAGTTGAGCCCGTTGATTTTAGTCAACCAAGCTTGGTCAATTGAGCCAAGTGAGTTGGACGTTAAGTCCACACTTGTAAAATACCATAATACAAGCCACGTCCAAATTAGGGTAAAAATATAATGTCACAATTGTATCATCTATATAAATAGAGGGAAATATTTTATGAATAATGCACACTATTACTATTCTCTCTCTCTCTCTCTCTCTCTCTCTCTCTCTCTCTCTCCTCATGCTCTATTTCTTGGTTGTGATTTACGAAAAATCTCGGATTCAACACTTATATGCATACAATTTAAATCTTTATCACGTCAAAAATGTTTGAATCTCTTATTTAAAAGTGAAATATTTTTTTTTCTCGTGCATATTTTTATGGCACCAATGTGATAATTATATGTGTAAATATCAATTTTTGAGCGTTAAAATTGTAAATAAATAGGATTTGATTTTTGAGTGTTAAAATATCCATTTACATAATATCCAAATTTTAATATTACAGGGTTTAGGTGACATATAAGTGACATTCATTAGTAATACCACTAATTAAATATCATATAAGTGACATTCATTTTCATTCATAAATTTTGATGCGATCAATATATTAAATTATATAAATAATTATTATATTTTAGATGTTGGATATGTAAATGTATAAATTATTTCGTAGCATGTATGTTAATTACAAAAAAAAAAATAATTTAATTATTGATCTGCGACAGCTTTTATGACGAAAGGAATTTGAAGAGGAAAACTAACCGTTTTTTATGCTTTGTTAATGTGTTGTTAAACACGTATAAATTATTTTTAATGTGTTGCTAAATAAATTATTTTTAATGTGTTGTTAAATATTCAAGCATTATACACATCACTAAATAATTAAACAAGCGTGTTTTTAATATTAAAAATAAATAAATAATAAAATCAAAACCAAACAAACAAGCCCTTAGTAATGAAAAAATATGTTGTGGGGGCGTCCGCACAGTCAACCATTGGAGAAATATTTGCGTACATCTTATGTACGCAAGCGTTCGAACAAAATATTTTCTCCTTAGTAATACCACTAATTAAATATCACATGATTACTCCACTAGAACCTTAAATCATAATCTAATCAAATAGTAGAACAACTAACAAACACTAACAAAATCAAGGCTTATTACAGAACAGACTCTTAAGCCCCTAAAACCTAAATAAACTNAGATTTACGTGGTTCGGCAAATTGCCTACATCCACGGAGTTGCAGAGGATTTTACTGATTGAAGAAATTACAACAGTTTGATCACAACTACAATTAAAGGATCTCTCACTTGCTCTTTCTCTTTTCACCGAGCTTCACCCAAGTGCAAGAACACCGAAGAAGAAGAAATACGTACAAGAGAAAAAAACCTTTTTTTTTCTTCTGCTCCAAGCCAACAAGAAGAATCAAGAATAAGCACCTTCTTCTTCACTATTTTCTTCTTCTTCTTCACTATCTTCTTTTCCTTCTTGCTTCTTCTGCTCCCGTAAGCCTCAAGAAGAATCCAAAGGAGAAATCTTCTTCCTGTTTCAAGAACGTGACGGGAGGAGTAAACTGCAGCGAGCAAGCGAGAGGAGAGAAGAATCGTTCGGATAGGGCTTCTTTCGCACGCAAGGGACGGGAGAAATCGCGAACGGACGGGGAGAGATCGCGAACGGGAGAGAGAGAGATAGGTTAATTGCGAATAGGAGCGGTTCGCGAAAAATAGGAGCGAGAGAGACGGGAGGGAAGAAATCGTGCAGTTATTTCCTTTTTTTTTTTTCGTTTTTTCTTATAACGGGCTCCACATAACATAAAGTACAGTTTGAATTAAAACGGAATGATCAATTGATTTTTCTCTCTTAAATGCAATGGATAAGATTGTGATATCATATTGTGGTGCTCTTTGCATGTATCATTCACCTTTAGAATGGAGATCATTTTGGATTATTTGCAATCTAAGTTTGAATTTATAGGAATATTGTTTTATATATACATGCACACAAACAACAACAACAACAATAAGATTCTTCTATCCCACCAAGTAGAGTCGGCTTCATGAATCCTTTTTTCCCCATTTCGTCCTATTATTTTATATATACATGCACGCATGTTTACTAACAACGGTGTTCGATTACTTGAATGTGTTTTTTTACCATCACTTGAAAACAAGTTTTAACCTCATGATTATAAAGTTGTTTTGAATATTAAGCATATATAACAAACTTGCATGTTCTCGAGTTTTTAAGATTCAGACTTTGTATTATCATCATACATGATGACTTTGTTTGCAGCGCTCAGCTCTCAATAGAATAATGGGAAATTTACAAACATACCACACAATTCTCGTGTATTTACATTTATAACATTTTGATGTTATAAACCTATTCATGAAAAGCTGCATCTCACTTTTAAATATTAATAATAGTGATATTTTTAATGTGATGTGATGTTAAAGATCTAAGTTGTATCAGTGTAAATATTAAACCTTATAAGGTGTTAGAAATGCAAATATATAAGAATTGTGTGCCCTCCAATAGAAACTTAATTTGGGTTGTATAAATGTAAAAAAAGCTAAGTATAGATGTTAGATATGTAAATAAATATGAATTTGGCCGTATGTATATGTGTAAATTGAAACATATATATCATTTAATTAATTAATTTATCATGGTGTGTGACAGGTTCATGGAAAGTAAGAAGGAGCACTGGTACCCTGGAGCGCAAGTGGTGGTGAAGGACGTGGATGATATGAACAGGCTAAAAATAGCAATCTGGATGCGTCACCGGATGAACTTCCAGGACATGGGGATGAAGTCCACCAGAAGAGAGCTGGTGGTGCTGGAATTGATCAGAGTGCTCAGGGAACTCGATATTGAATATCGTATGCTCCCTATGGATGTCAATGTCCGAAACTTGCCCCCGGTTGACTCCAATCGCCTCCCTTCAACCTGGACTACTTGCGCCTAGAAGAGAGAGAGAGAGAGAGTAGTTTATTTAGGTTTTAGGGGCTTTAGAGTCTGTTCTGTAATAAGCCTTGATTTTGTTAGTGTTTGTTAGTTGCTCTACTTTACTATTTGATTAGATTATGATTTAAGGTTCTAGTGGAATAATCATGTGATATTTAATTAGTGGTATTACTAAGGAGAAAATATTTCGTTCGAACGCTGTTATGTTGTCTCATCGGCTGGCAGTGTGGCCTCTAGTGGTTGACCGTGCGGACGGCAGACAACATATTTTTTCATTACTAGGGCTTGTTTTTTTGGTTTTGATTTTATTTTTTATTTATTTTTAATTTTAAAAACACCTTGTTTAATTATTTAGTGAGATAATGCTTGAATATTTAACAACACATTAAAACTAATTTTTACGTGTTTAACAACACATTAACAACACAAAAAACGGTTAGTTTTCCTCTTTTTAAATTCCCTTCGTCATAAAAGCTGTCGCAGATCAATAATTAAATTAAATTAATTTTTTTTAATTAACATACATGCCACGAACTAATTTATACATTTACATAACTAACATCTAAAATATAATAATTATTTATTTAATTTATTATATTAATCGCATCAAAATTTATGAATGAAAATGAATGTCACTTGTATAATATTTTTTTGTAATATTAAAATTTGGATATTATGTAAATGGATATTTTAACACTCAAAAATTGATATTTACACATAATTATCACATGGGTGCCATAAAAATATGCACGAGAAAAAAAAAATATTTCACTTTTAAAATAAAAGATTCAAACATTTTTGATGTGATAAAGATTTAAATTGTATGCATGTGAATAAAAATATTTAAATATTAGTTATGTAAATATATAAGTGTTGAATCCGAGATTGTTCGTAAATCACAACAAAAAAATAGAGCATAGGAAGAGAAAAAGAGAGAGAGAGAGAGAGAGCATTAATAATGTGCATTCTTCATAATATGTTTCCATTTCCATCTATTTATATAGATGATACAATTGTGACATTATATTTTTACCCTAATTTGGAAGTGGCTTGTATTATGGTATTTTACAAGTGTGGACTTAACGTCCAACTGACTTCTGACTCAATTGACCAAGCTTGGTTGACTAAAATCAACGGGGTCAACTTAGTCAGTTGAGCTTGGTTGATAAAATTCAATCGGTTGATCAATTTGGTTGGCCATCTTCGTTCCCCAATGAGGAGACTTTACGTTGTATTTATGGTCTTTATTGTAATTAGAGAAAATTTGATCTATTTTTCTTTATTTATTTGTATGTCTTAATCCTCCTGTATAAAAAACGACTTAAGATTCATGAGAGTTATGGTGAGAATTGTGAATGACTCGGAAACACTCCTCTTCTTTCTGTCCAAATTTCATACATTTGGATTATCTATTTGTCTTCAGGACTGCCTTCTAACTTTTTGGCCTAATTGGCTTGGCTTGTTATGCGGCAGACATCACGATCTCTTGCTAGTGGATCTACCTCCTTCGTACTCTTCTCTAATGAAGCGTTGGATCTCTTTAAGAACAATGCCTTCATCTCTTTAAGAACAATGCCTTCATAATTCTATATCAGAGTTTTCCTTACAACGCAACAAAGGCACAAATTCAGCTGCAGTTGCATCCAATAAAGCCAATGCATACTTGTACATGCCTTCCTTAATTACAACAAGAAAAAGCATCTCCTAAAGGTCAGACTGCTATTAAACAAGTATAAGCTGAAGAATTAAAATAGTAGATAATCATCACCAAGGGGCTGTCTGGTAACACATTTATTAACTTAAATCTTGTCACACAGAACTAATGCAAATCTTAAATCAACATGTAGTAAATCCTGGTGTTCTACAATTCCTTCACAGTTCAGCTTGGAATCCT
This sequence comes from Phalaenopsis hybrid cultivar, assembly GCA_002079205.1. NCBI lineage: Eukaryota > Viridiplantae > Streptophyta > Magnoliopsida > Asparagales > Orchidaceae > Phalaenopsis > Phalaenopsis hybrid cultivar. Next base: position 201,866 of record JXCR01145156.1, on the reverse strand, counting down.
GAAGTTACAGCATTTACTAAATCCATTACCAGACACCCCCCCTAAAAGCTGTTTCAGACTGCAATTCTCAGAAGAAGATATGAATTAAGAACTCAGACAACAATAATTTTTCTAATTGTAAGAATTTATAACCTGACAAGTGATCACTCAGGCAAACCACTGCCAAAAATCTATTTCCCTACAACACTCTTTATGCCTAAATATTCTTTCTTACAATTACTGTCATAGGAAAATTCCATTTTCAAGCTCAAGATAAAACATTTTTTAAATAAAATATCATCAATCAGCACAAAAACAAAAGTTTATGCAGCAAACAAATCATTCAAGCGATTGCCCCATCAACTTCGGTGTGTTTACGTTCTTCCATTTGAAAATCGGGATAATTACGGCGGTTCAAGGAATGAAGCCATAGTGCAACAGCTCCTTCTTTGTGCTCCATGGATGCTATGTGTGAGTATATGTGCTTCAACTTGAATTCCTCAACCTCCTCTGCATAAGCTTCCATGGTAAGTGCTTCATGGGAATCCTTCCACTTTTTATTATAAGAAAAGAAGAAGCATTCATCTAAGTACAATCCAACCTCAGGTGCAGTTGGTACATTAATGTTAACATCCCTGACAAAGACAAAAGTTACTACAAATAATCACAAATAGTTAAGAAAAGGGGCATTAACATACATACCACCCAATTCTTATGTTTTTAGATACCTAACACCTAAAGCTTGCTTTTTTACATTTGTACCACCCAAATCTTTTATATCACATAAAAAATACCTCTATTTTAACTTTTAAAAAGTGAGATAAAGCTTTTCATGTACAGGTAAGGTGGCATAGATGCAACAATTGAAATTTATGTGTTGGATATGTAAATACATACGAATTGAGTGGTCTGCATATAAATCTTTCATAAAAAAGAGAAATTTACATAGGTAGAATACAATTTTTATGTATTTACATATCTAACACCTAAACTTTCATATTTACATTTATAACAATTTAGTGTGTTAAATGTATGCATGAAAAGATTTATTTTACTTTGAAAAAGTAGGAGATAGAGGAATTTTTGATGTGATATTAAAGATTTAAGTGCTATGCATGTAAATATGAAAGTTTGGTGTTAGATATGCAAATACATAGGAATTGTGTGCCCCAAGAACAAAAAAGGGGCATTTACATACAAACCACACAAATCCTATGTATTTACATATCTAATACCCAAACTTTAGTTGCTACATTTATATCTCCTAGATCTTTTACATCAAATGAAAAATACCATAATTATAACTTGTAAAAAGAAAAACACAACTTTTAATGTATAGGTAAGGTGGCATATGAAATTTAGGTATTAGATATGTAAATACATAAGAATTGAGAGTTGAAATTTTCCTTAAAAAAATGTTTCTTACTGTCTCAAAGCAATGTCCATGAGTGATTCTGGTGCGCAATTCCTCATCAAAGCAACTGCGAGACCGATCATCTTTCGAATTTGATGGAGCATGAAGCTCTGACCAACAACCTCACATTTGATAAACTCAATCCCTCCAATGGTGATAGTAGAATCAGCATTGAAAGAGATGATGTAACGCCGAGCGGACGGATCCTCCGCTTTAGTTCTTGTTGTGAAATTATGAAAGTTATGAGTGCCCACATAACGGTTCAGAATAAGATTAAATCTTTTCCTCTCCAAGTCCCCATAGCTGTAATTACTGGTAGCTACCATTAGTTTTTCTTCAATGGCGTCTACTGAAACAACAGATTCTAACTTCTCCTCACCTGCTGAAGCTTTGCAGTTAGACAAATGCAGTTCTTCGGTTTCAACTGCTTTTCCTTCATCATCTACTTCTCTATCAGTCTTCGCAGATTCTGGATTCNAAGTTATGAGTGCCCACATAACGGTTCAGAATAAGATTAAATCTTTTCCTCTCCAAGTCCCCATAGCTGTAACTACTGGTAGCTACCATTAGTTTTTCTTCAATGGCGTCTACTGAAACAACATATTCTACCTTCTCCTCACCTGCTGAAGCTTTGCAGTTAGACAAATGCAGTTCTTCCGTTTCAACTGCTTTTCCTTCATCATCTACTTCTCTATCAGTCTTCGCAGATTCTGGATTTGATGGAACATCGAGCTCCTTCAATTCTCCCAAACCATTTTCTGTCACAAAGACTTCGGTTTTACTTTCCAGCTTGACCTCTGCAGGCAGTTCATCTTCATCGCCAACTCCATCTCCATCAAGCTCATATCTGTCCTCCTCTTTCAAACTTCTGAACTGCCTTCCGATGNGGATTTGATGGAACATCGAGCTCCTTCAATTCTCCCAAACCATTTTCTGTCACAAAGACTTCGGTTTTACTTACCAGCTTGACCTCTGCAGGCAGTTCATATTCATCGCCATCTCCATCTCCATCAAGCTCATATCTGTCCTCCTCTTTCAAACTTCTGAACTGCCTTCCGATCGCACCAAACACCTTTCTTCCCCTTTCCGAACACTCTAAACACCGAGCGAGCTCATTCTCAGATCCCAAGCTCGCCACAACACTCTCTCGATCGGGATGAGCATTAGGGTCGAGCGCGAAAACAGGTAGAAGATAAACATACCTGCGACGATCACAGAACTTCTTCGCATTGAAGGATGCCGTGACCCGCTTGAAACCCCAAACCCANGTCGAGCGCGAAAACAGGTAGAAGATAAACATACCTGCGACGATCACAGAACTTCTTCGCATTGAAGGAAGCTGTGACCCGCTTGAAACCCCAAACTCTNGTCGAGCGCGAAAACAGGTAGAAGATAAACATACCTGCGACGATCACAGAACTTCTTCGCATTGAAGGAAGCCGTGACCCGCTTGAAACCCCAAACCCTAATCTGATCGGCAAGTAGCGAATTCAAACGATCAATAAAGCCCGGTGGATCGATATAAAATCGACCGGAAACCACCTGACCGGCGGCGCTGACACCCTTATCAGTGCGAGCGGCTCGAGCCCAATCGTATCGTTTAGGGTTTCCGCGATCAGACTCAGGTACGGCGCCGGCGTGGAAGAGGGCTTCTTCGAACTCACCTTCAATGGTGCGAGCGCCGGGATTCTTCTGCATTCCTTGGTAGCCTGCGCCGCAGTAGGAGAAGAAAATTGCGATCTTGCGGCGTTTGTATCGCCGGCGATTTGTTTCGGCGGCTGTATTTGGGATGGCAGCGGAATCTGCATCTTCAGCAGATGAGTTGCTTGTTGTGGACATTTTGAGCTTCTTGGGTTGGGGAGGGGAGGAAGGAGGAGAAGCCATGCATGAATCAGAGAACTGGGGTTCTTGCCATGGAATTGGAAGGAGGAAAATTTCAGTGAGGCGTAGGAGCATTATAAATCTTGAATGCAATAGCAGTATCAGTTAATCAATTAATCAAGGCCGTCCGATGGGTGTTTTAAGCTATGAAAAAATAAAATAAGGCCCCACTAAACTGTTCGATGATGTGTGATGCGTGCTACAAATTTTGTGGGACTAGAGTAATCCACAATGAATGATGTGTATATATGTACATTCTTTATTTGAAATTAGAGAAGAAGAAATTACNTCAATTAATCAAGGCCGTCCGATGGGTGTTTTAAGCTATGAAAAAATAAAATAAGGCCCCACTAAACTGTTCCATGATGTGTGATGCGTGCTACAAATTTTGTGGGACTAGAGTAATACACAATGAATGATGTGTATATATGTACATTCTTTATTTGAAATTAGAGAAGAAGAAATTATAAAGTTATTTAGTCGTAATATGATTGTAGTTTCTGCCGACAACAGACTGTAAGGACCATAGTCGATTATTGTGTAGGTAGTAGTTCGTCGTGAGTGTTGTAGATTGTAGTTGTAGCACCAGCTTGTCAGAGAAACAGTAATTGATAACCATAACTTTATTTGATCGGGTGGGCCATAGATCGTTGCTCCGTGATTGTTGATTGACTATAAAAGTCGTAGGATGCAATTACGGGAGATGTGGACCATGCATACTATAGTTGGTCGCGTGGCCGTAGCGGTGAGTAGTAGTGGCGCTCGTAGATCACAAGGGCCGCAGTCGGGTGCTGCATGAGCTGTAGACAACGTAAGTCGTAGTTGGTCAGGTAGACTGTAGTGACAAGTAGTAATGATGTTTGTAGGCCACGAGAGAAGGAGTCGGGAGCTGCAAGACTTAGAGACGACGTAGGTCGTAGTTAGTCATGTAGGTCGTTGTGGCGAGTAGTAATAACGTTCGTAGGCTATAGGGGTCGGAGTCAGGAGCTGTAGAAGTTGGGGACCCCGTAGGCTCTAGTTGGTCACATAGGCTTTAGTGGTTAATAGCAGTGATGTTCGTAGATCTTGGGTGCCATTGCTAGGAGCTTTAGGAGCTAAGGACCACGTAGCTCGTTGTTGGTCACGTAGGTCGTATTGGTCAGCTGTGATGATGTCCATAGGTTTTAATGATTTTGGGCTTCAAAGCGGACCATTGGACTTCAACTCCTTTTCTCGATCCTTCTCTAAGCTTAGGTCTTAGTCCTCTTACATGAAGAGGGTAGAGACTTCTTTATAAAGGCTTGGAGAGGTCTCTCGACAAAAAAAAAAATAAATAAATAATCCAGACCACTCCATCAGACAATCCAGAGATCTCCTTAATCAGACGATGTTCTACGGACATTTGAGTGCCTTAATGGTGTCTGAGTTGAGTGATTTTGAGTCCATTGGATTCATCTCATCAATATGCTCGATTTGTCTATAAGCTCATCATATATTGAATTTGTTTGACCTTCCAATTGGGCATTAGTAGCTTTAAAAAATGGTTTAACTGCTTGATCTATGTTTGATTTGATTGGTCCAACTCTAGAGTCATTGTGTTCATTTCATTGAGTCTGTCAGTTTGACTAAAATTTTATTGAAATCAGAGTTCTGAATCATTTTTAATTGAAATTTGAATATTCCTTGTTAAAAAAATTACTCTGAGATTCATGTCACGCATTGAAATTCTTGTCGAATGATGAAAAATTATTGATCGTGTGTAAATGTTAAAACAAAATCATTCAAAATGCTTAATAAGCGATTTCCATTAAGCCAAGGATCATGAAACAAAGATGACATGTTGACATTATTCTTTTAAAGGTAAGCTAACGACGGATCCTCCCCGTAATAATAGATCCTAATTTCTAAAAGAATGTTGTCTTGTTGTTGGGTTTTGTCCAAAGAGAATCATGTTTTGTAAAACACTAGGATGCAAAACATGAGTTTAAATTACACATTTTTAAAATCAATTTGGTTTTTCTCATGATATGTGAAATATTAAGAGAGGGGAAATCCAAAACATCATTTTCTATGGATTGTTATGATACTTCAGCAAGTGACACCTCCCTATAGAAATATTCAAATCATCATAAAATAATGCCATAAAAGCTTAGACATCATTCAATAATTTGTTATATAAACATTGCTTCTTTTATTAAATCATTCATTATATTTATGCATTTTATTAATTAAAATATCGAATATATTCTAAAGATTATGGAGTACACTTATTATATGTTCCATCTCTTAAAATATGCATTGCTATTCATACATTTTCTTTTTATGCAGCTAATGGCATAAATAATTTATTAAGGCTTAGTTTAATGGAATTACTATTAGGACATAATAGTAGTTAGTAAGAAAACTATAACTCATATATTTTTTAGGGAAATTTACACACCAGCACATAATTCTTATGTATTTACATGTCTCACATCTAAAATTTCATATTTACATACATATTATTTTGGTGCCTTAAATTTTTGCATGAAAAGATGAATTTTATATTTTAAAAAGCTATAATAATAATGCTATGTTGTATGTGATAATAAAGATTTGAATGTGATGGAATATTATTATTGGGGAATTGACACACATACCCCTCGATTCTTATGTATTTATATATCTAACGCCCAAATTTTAATTTTTATATTTATGCCGCTCAAATCTCTTATATCACATAAAAAAATACTATTTTTTAACTTTTAAGAACAGAAATACAAATTCTCATGCATAAATAAGAAGACATATAAATAAAAATTAAACTTTAGGTGTAAAATGAGTGAATACATAAGAATTGAGTGTTATGCATGTAAGGGTCCGTTTGGGGTAGCTTATAAGTGCGGGGTGTTTTGCGCGTTTTTGAAAACGCTGCCTAACACATGCTGCGGTTCGAGCCCCGCGGTCAGCCCACGGGTCTACTCGCGGGCCGTGTTTCAGAATAAGCTGTTTATCTTGAAACGCACAGACTGCCCCAAAGAAACCATGAATCTTCCATATTTAAATAAATAGCCATATTTTCCAAGAACAATGCCTGCTAAATTTTGGCACCTGGACAGGAAAGTAGGAAAGATTCATCCAAACAACGAAGAAACAGAAAATAGAAGGAAGAAATCTATAGGAACCCCAAAAACAACCGCCACAACCGAATAAGAATTGAAGTGCTCATTATTCAAATGAATAGAACGTTAATTTATGAATATCCATATATAAACAGCATAATAAAGCAATAAATTAAAAAAAATCTTCATAAAAATAATGTATGACAACAATAACTATTATAAATTTCTACTAAATCAAAATATTTTAATCTTTAAATGATAATAAAGAGGAAGATTTACATGCATGCCACTCAATTCATGCGTGTGTGAGCACCTCACCAAGATCAACGGTCAACCTATTGGCTAAAACAACAGATTGACAAAGCTGAGTGGATAGATCGAGTCAACCCTACTGACCCGAAGACCATTGAATGCCGACCAACAACCTTGATTCATCATAGTCAAACGAGTAGGCCTTACCGAACCAAGGCCCAACGAGCTCTGCCGACCGAGTCAGAGGGTAGATGAGTCATAGGTCCATAGATTTAAAATATATAAAATATCTTGCAACACCCCATCAAAACAGGGGGCAAACATATAACTTCATATATTATTCCTCTCCGGTGAAAATTATAATTCATCTACCATAAATAGAGAAATATTTGGTGAGGAAAGGGTTAATGAAAAATATGTTTTAGTGTTCATTAGTATACACAACTCTCTTTGTCTCTCTCACTCTTGTGTCGCAGGCTCTAACCCTTAAGTTTTGACTCACGGGCATGTCAAAATTCAACAGTAGTTTATTTTGCTCTCTAATTAGACAAAAATATTTTACTGTGTGATAATTATAAAATATTAACTTATAACTTATAAGATAGGAGACAAAATATTCTTATATGAATATATTTAGATATTAAGTAAAAATATTTTTATAAGATAGGTTCATACTATTAAGCAAAAATATTTTTATATATTTAGATATAATTTAGAAAATAAAATATAATGTAAAAAAATATAAAAAATTAATTGTCCATATAAATTTAAATTCATTTACACATATTACATTAGATTTTTATTTATTTACATATTTAATATTAATATGTTTATATTTATTTATATAGAATTTAAATCTCTAACTGGTTTTAAGAAGGTTATTATTATTAATTTGTTTATATATATATATATATATATATATATTCTTATTCATACATACCACACAATTTTTAAGAACTTATACATCTAATAGCTAAACTTCTATATTTATATTTATATTTATAATATTTTATTATTTAAATTTATGCATATTTAATATTCATAAAAAAATTCATTTTACTTTTAAAAATCATAAAAAAAAGAATCTTTTACAAATAATCACTCAAAACATTTCACTTAAATTTTAAATATAATATTTTAACAATTCTAAATAATAAATATAACATTTTAATATTTTAAAATTTTCACTCAAGATCTTCAATAATGAATAAGATGATTAAATGATTTATTAAAAATTTAAGGGGTTAAATATTAAAAAAAAACATTGACTAGCTGTGGAAAATATGCAGGCACCTTGGCGGCAACACAATGGCGACACCCTTACTCCATCTCCAGTTTCCATCTCTCTGTCCTTCCCCCTTCTCTTCTCCCTCTCGTTAAATCCTTCGATCCCTTCTCCTTCTCCAGAACTGAATCCTTTCTCCGTTTCTCCTTCAAAGGCGTCACCTTTCTTCTCACAACTGTCCGCCATGGGTTCCCTCTCCGATCCCTTTCCTCCTCTTCTCTACCCTGCAGCCCGCCGCGACGACTCCATTATCAACAACTACCACGGCGCCCTCATCCCCGACCCTTATCGATGGTGAGCTCTCACTCCATTGCTCTTCTTCTTCTTCTCCCTCCTCTGTTTCGTCTCTCAAAAAAGTTGGATCTTTTATCCCTCTTTAATGGCGGGTGAAGGCTGGAAGACCTCGAATCGCCGGAGACGAAGGCGTTCATGGAAGCGCAGGCGGCGGTTACTGATTCGGTGTTGGCTGAGTGCGGCGAAAGGGAGAAGCTGCATTGTTCGATCACTGCTCTGTTTGATCATGAGAGGTATGAGGCGCCATTTAAGTGGGGAGAGAAGTATTTCTACTTTCATAACAGCGGCCTTCAGCCACAGAGCGTTCTGTTCGTCCAGGTACTTCGTTTCTCTTCTAATTTCCAGCAGGTGGAAGATGAAATGATCGAAAGGGATTTGGTTGCAGAATAGCTTGGATTCGGAGCCGGAGGTATTGCTGGATCCCAATGGGCTGAGTGAGGATGGGACTGTGGCTCTGTGCGTTGCAGCGGTTAGTAGAGATGGTGAGCATCTGGCTTATGGGATTAGTTCGAATGGGAGCGATTGGGTTACGATCAAAGTAATGAGGATTGATGGCAGGAAGACAGAATCAGTTTCGATTTCATGGGTAAAAGAGAATTTTTGTTTTATTTTAAGAATCGTCTCTTCTTCTTGTTCTATCTGCTTCTCTTTCTGTTTTAGCTGTTTCTACTTTTGGTGTTGTTTTATTTCATATAATGTAGCGAGACATGCTCGCTAAAAAAGTAAAATATCTTTTTTATTAACCAATTTCTCATAAAATGATGATTTATTCATAGAGAAAGGAGCATAATATGTGAAGTTACATGTTTGTGTTGCTTTAATGAGGGTTACATGGTATTTTTAGTATTTTATAATATTTTATATGTATGGGTCTACGGCTTGACTATCCTCTTACTTGGTCAACTGTTCTCGATGAGACTTGGTTTGACTATGATGACTATGTTGACTCAAGGTTGTTGGCAAGCCTTTTGCTTTAATTTGACTATGTTGACTCGAGGTTGTCGGTAAGCCTTTGGTTGGCTTCGAATTAGCTTGATTGACTTGGTTTTTTGGCCTTAGTGAGGAGTTCCTATTGAACAATATTTGATTATTAGGCAAATAGTGAATCACCGTAAACCAATAGATAGCTCACTCCCCAATAAGGAGAGTTGAATGGTTGATTTAGATTTCTTGTGATTAGGTTATCTTTTGATCTCTGATCAGAAGCCTTTGGAGCCTTTGTGGGATGACCGATAGTATTGAGGAGCTCAGTCTTTCCTAAGTTTCAGACTTCGACCATTTGAATGTCTTTTGTTTTATGGACTCTAGCTCAAATAGCAGCATTTGATTGGCTTTGATTTTTGCTTTAGTTTGAACTACTATATCCAATTGGATAAATGAGTCTTCTAGTCTTCTATCGATGGACTTTGGTTAGTTGTATTTTTCTTTCTCATGCATCATTGGATCTCCTTGAGATTCGTACCAGCACATTCACAATGTACAAATAGTGTCGCGACAAAATCGTGTTAAGGGCTCATTTTGGATTCAAAAATCATGCTTTCATAAGCGATCTAATTTGTTAAATTCTTTCATTAATTTGTAACGACATCTTGTGCTGTACTAATCCTGCTTGAGCTTCTCTTGGCGCTGCTTCTATTTCTGTTACCGCAAATAGTGTTGCTTCTGCTTCTTTTCTTGACNTGGCGGAGAGTATGGGCAAGAATGGCATAAATCAGGCTCACTTTCGAAGAAACAGAACTGTTTTGATGACTTGATAGCTGCATCTGAGTTCCTCATTTCAGCTGGATACACTAATTCAAGTAGGCTGTGTATAGAAGGTGGGAGCAATGGTGGATTGCTAGTTGCAGCATGCATAAATCAGGTTTGGTCCTATTATACTGCTGATGTTCTTCCTTCCGGAAAAGGAAGATCAACATGCATACCGCACAATTCATATCTAACACCTAAAGTTCAAGTTTTACCTATATGCTATCTTACATATGCATGAAAAGGTTTATTTCACCTTTTGAAAATTTAAATAATGATATTCTTGATGTGTTGTGGAAGATTTAGGTTTTATTAATGTAAAAATCAGGTTTATATGGAAAGACCCCTATAAAAATTTAGTAATCCACTCTTTCNAACAATGCCTGCTAAATTTTGGCACCTGGACAGGAAAGTAGGAAAGATTCATCCAAACAACGAAGAAACAGAGAAGAGAATAGAAGGAAGAAATCTATAGGAACCCCAAAACCAACCGCCACAAATGAATAAAACGTTAATTTATGAATATCCATATATAAACAGCATAATAAAGTAATAAATTAAAAAAATCTTCATAAAAATAATGTATAACAACAATAACTATTATAAATTTCTACTAAATCAAAATATTTTAATATTTAAATGATAATAAAGAGGAAGATTTACATGCATGCCGCTCAATTCATGCGTGCGTGAGCACCTCACCAGGATCAATGGTCAACCTATTGGCTAAAACAACTGATTGACAAAGCCGAGTGGATCGATCGAGTTAACCCTGCTGACCCGAAGACCATTGAATACTGACCGACAACCTTGATTCGTCATAGTCAAACGAGCAGGCCTTACTGAACCAAGGCCCAACGAGCTCTGCTGACCGAGTTAGACTGTAGGTAGCTGAGTCGTAGGTCCATACATTTAAAATACATAAAATATCTTGTAACATCCCATCAAAACATGGGCAAACATATAACTTCATATATTATTCGTCTCCATTGAAAATTATAATTCATCTACTATAAATAGAGAAATATTTGGTGAGGAAAGGGTTAATGAAAAATATGTTTTACTGTTCATTAGTATACAAAACTCTCTCTAGGTCTCTCTCACTCTTCTGTCGCAGGCTTTAACCCTTAAGATTTGATTCACGGGCATATCAAAATTCAACAATAGTTTATTTTGCTCTCTAATTAGACAAAAATATTTTACTGTGTGATAATTATAAAATATTAACTTATAACTTATAAGATAGGAGATAAAATATTCTTATATGAATATATCTAGATATTAAGTAAAAATATTTTTATAAGATAGGTTGNCTCTAATTAGACAAAAATATTTTACTGTGTGATAATTATAAAATATTAACTTATAACTTATAAGATAGGAGACAAAATATTCTTATATGAATATATTTAGATATTAAGTAAAAATATTTTTATAAGATAGGTTCATACTATTAAGCAAAAATATTTTTATATATTTAGATATAATTTAGAAAATAAAATATAATGTAAAAAAATATAAAAAATTAATTGTCCATATAAATTTAAATTCATTTACACATATTACATTAGATTTTTATTTATTTACATATTTAATATTAATATGTTTATATTTATTTATATAGAATTTAAATCTCTAACTGGTTTTAAGAAGGTTATTATTATTAATTTGTTT
>JXCR01145156.1:161487-172052 GCA_002079205.1 Phalaenopsis hybrid cultivar | reverse complement strand
GAATCAATTTTATAGTTATGTTTATGCATTTATTAAAGTATTTAAATTGTGTATATTATTATTAATTCCTATATTTCTCATTTAGAGTTATTTTTTGCTCTAACCAAGCTTTATTAAATCAGTTCAAATCGATCAATTTAACTGCGAATTGATCGTTAATTTAGTCTGAATCCTATAAAAAATTTATTGTGTTGTGAATCGTCTCGAAACTGTAGAGTATGTGGTTCGACATGGAGACCCACAAATCAGCTGAACCACATATCAGTCACACGCGACCAATTCTACTAAAGCTTGAGCAGTGTGAGGGTACCGCATCGCAGCATAGGAGCTCTGCTCTGCATATGCTCGTGCTGCGGAGCTTTACATCCTTTAGATCCTGATCGACGTGATTCTTAACTACTATTAGTTTATTCTATTTTTATATTTATCATTATTACATCATTATTTTAATCTTTAAGATCATATCTAATTAATGTTTATATTTATTACATCATCTTGCTACATTTCGATTAAACTAACGAACATTGCACATTTCAAAACCTAGATACTGTCCAATTCATTCACGCCCAACAATTTTTGTTTCATCATAACTTAGATGCATATAAATTGTTTTAATCCCATGACTATTTAAAAATTATCTTAATAAAATGAAATAAAATTGATTCAAGTATCACAAATTTGATCTTTCTATAGGTCTATTAATGATCAATAATAGAGCAAAATGTATTTATAGTCATCTAGGTTGATCAAGTTGTTATGAGAACATAAATCAATTGGAATAAGCTGCTAAATGTGAGTATAAAGATTGGCCTTCTATGAGGGATGATCTTAGAATCTCTGCAATATAGCATTCATACTAGCAATTGATGAAATGGTGCGCCATCAACTTAGTTAGACCATTCAATCCATCATTTCACTGTTGTAATATGTCATTGGATATAATTTTCAACTTAGGGGATGTGTTAGTTGTTGAAAAAGTAATGCAGTGTAAAATGAATATAATACAAGAGTAATGTATTGCATTTAAAATATTTTGAAGTTGTTTGTTTTGGTGTAATATAAATTAACTATTTCATTTTCTTTTATCTAGTATGAAGTAAAATTAAAATAATATATATTTAAAATAGTGTGTATGCCCGAGATAGCGATAGTAATCGACAGAATTAGGCTGCAATGAGACCAAAAATAGTTGTTGGCGAGTGGCCGACAATAGTGGTCGATGACTGCAAAAGGTCGGGGACTGGCTATGGCGAGAGGCAGTTGGCGGCAGCAGCAAGCGGGCAAAGAGTGGAGAGCGGCAGGCGCTTCCCACGACCGCTACTAATTGGGTGGCAGGCGATGATGATACGTCGACGTTAGTGACCTGTAAGGCAGTGAATAACACTTTACATTAAACTTTGTGCTTTAAATCGGCCGAATTCCAAATTCAGAAAAAATAAAATAAGTGCNTGACAAAATCTCTGACAAACAAGTTGTATCTGAAGTAAAAGTTGTATGGGTTGAAGATGCAGGAAGGTTCTAATCTGGCGCAGCATGTTAACGGCTTCAATCAAATAATCACAGACCTGTCACGGCTTGATGTGAGTATTGAGGATGAAGATCGAGCGATGATTTTGTTGTGTTCGTTGCCCTCTTTCTATGAACACCTGATGACTACTCTGACATATAGGAAAGAAACTATCAAAGTGGATGAGATTACTGCAGCATTGTTGGCTCACAACTAGCGGAAGCAGAATGCAGGGAAAGCTCTCACGGTGACAGTTTATATGTGAAGAGTAAGCAGGATCGTGGAAGGAAGAAAGAAGAGGGATCTGGAAGGAGAAATTCCAGATCAAAGTCTAGAGGTAAAAAGGAAATTCATTGCTACAAGTGTAAGGAGCCAGATCATATAAATCGAGATTGTCTAAAACTGAAGAAGCAGACTGGGGAGAAAGGTGATACTTCATCGAAGTCTGTGAATGTGCNCACTGCAGTATCATGGGGCTCTAATCTGCAAAAGACAGTTTCGTTGTCTACTACAGAAGCTGAGTACATAGCGGTATCAGAAGCTGCAAAGGAGATGATATGGCTACAGGGCTTCTTGAAAGAATTAGGCAAGAAGAATCAAATGGGCGTACTCTACAGTGACAGTCAGAGCGCTATATTCCTTGCCAGGAATCCAGCATTTCAGTTCAGGACAAAACACATTCAGATCAGGTATCACTTTATTACGGTCATTGTTGAATGACGGACAGTTGTTGCTTGAGAAAATTTGTGGAAGCCAGAACCCTGCTGATATGTTGACAAAGGGTGTAACAATTGAGAAACTGAAGTTGTGCGCAGCTTCAGTTAATCTTCTAGCTTGAAGACATGGGCTTTGAGTTGCAGAGGTGGATGATTCATGTTTGAAGGATGACGTCATCAGTAGAGGATATCAGTTTGAGGAGGAAGGATGTTGCAGTCTGTGAACTGGTCTCCAAGTGGGAATTATTTGTTATGTGGAGCCCGTTATAAGAAAAAACGAAAAAAAAAAGGGAATAACTGCACGATTTCTTCCCTCGCGTCTCTCTCGCTCCTATTTTTTGCGAACCGCTCCTATTCGCGATTAACCTTTCTCTCTCTCTCCCGTTCGCGATCTCTCCCCGTCCGTTCGCGATTTCTCCCGTCCCTTGCGTGCGAAAGAAGCCCTATCCGAACGATTCTTATCTCCTCTCGCTCGCTCGCTATAGTTTACTCCTCCCGTCACGTTCTTGAAACAGGAAGAAGCTCCTCCCGTCACGTTCTTGAAACAGGAAGAAGATTTCTCCTTTGGATTCTTCTTGAGGTTTACGGGAGCAGAAGAAGCAAGAAGGAAAAGAAGAAGATAGTGAAGAAGAAGAAGAAAATAGTGAAGAAGAAGGTGCTTATTCTTGATTCTTCTTATTGGCTTGGAGCAGAAAAAAAAACTTGTACGTTTTTCTTCTTCTTTGGTGTTCTTGCACTTGGGTGAATCTCGGTGAAAAGAGAAAGAGCAAGTGAGAGATCCTTTAATTGTAGTTGTGATCAAACTGGTGTAATTTCTTCAATCAGTAAAATCCTCTGCAACTCCGTGGATGTAGGCAATTTGCCGAACCACGTAAATCTGTGTGTTCTTTTCTGGTGTAATTTTTCTCGTGTTATTCGCTTCGTAGTCGATCGTTATAAATTTCAAAGTTACCATAACNGAAGCGGTTAGTACTGCAGTTTATTTGATCAATAGGGGACCATCTGTTCCATTAAATTGTGAATTACCTGAAAAAGTCTGGAGTGGGAAAGAGGTAAAACTTTCTCACCTTAAGACTTTTGGTTGTTGTTCTTACATTCTTATTAATCCTGATGCTCGTAATAAGCTTGAGGCTAAGTCAAGGAAGTGTTATTTCATTGGCTATGAAGATGAGGCATTTGGATATCGTTTTTGGGATGATCAGAGTCGGTNGTCCTTCACCACCACTTGCGCTCCAGGGTACCAGTGCTCCTTCTTACTTTCCATGAACCTGTCACACACCATAATTAATTAATTGAATGATATATATGTTTCAATTTACACATATACATACGGCCAAATTCCTATGTATTTACATATCTAACATCTATACTTAGCTTTTTTTTACATTCATACAACCCAAATTATGTTTCTATAGGAGGGCACACAATTCTTATATATTTGCATTTCTAACACCTTATAAGGTTTAATATTTACACTGATACAACTGAGATCTTTAACATCACATCACATTAAAAATATCACTATTACTAATATTTAAAAGTGAGATACAGCTTTTCATGAATAGGTTTATAACATCAAAATGTTATAAACGTAAATACACGAGAATTGTGTGGTATGTTTGTAAATTTCCCATTATTCTATTGAGAGCTGAGCGCTGCAAACAAAGTCATCATGTATGATGATAATACAAAGTCGGAATCTTAAAAACTTGAGAACATGCAAGTTTGTTATATATGCTTAATATTCAAAACAACTTTATATTCATGAGGTTAAAACTTGTTTTCAAGTGATGGTAAAAAAACATATTCAAGTAATCGAACACCGTTATTAATAAACATGTGTGCATGTATATATAAAATAATAGGACGCAATGGGGAAAAAAGGATTCATGAAGCCGGCTTTACTTGGTGGAATAGAAGAATCTTATCGTTGTTGTTGTTGTTTGTGTGCATGTATATATAAAACAATATTCCTATAAATTCAAACTTAGATTGCAAAAAATCCAAAATGATCACCATTCTAAAGGTGAATGATACATGCAAAGAACAACACAATATGATATCACAATCTTATCCAACGCACGCGCCAAAATTTGGTTGATTTAAGAGAGAAAAATCAATTGATCATTCCGTTTTAATTCAAACTGTACTTTATAACAGCTAAAAACAAAATATATTTATAACCGGCAATAACTTACGCAATTATCTTCTCTCTCATAGCTGCAAGTTTTTCCAGCGGAGTTGAAACATGAACGCAGAAATCAACACTATCTCCCATGTCAGGACTTCGATAGAAATTGCCAATGGGTAAGGTAGCAAGCACGGAATTTGGATACGTTATTTTCTGGTTGTCATATCTCAGGAAGATTGTTGTCAATATATTCATCTCCTCCACAACCATCTAAAAATAATGTCAGAATAGCTCACAGTTAATCATGGTAAAAATTCACATTATGTTTCCATTGAAAAAAATTAAAAAAGTCCAGTTTTTTTGGACAATTACCTGAACACCATTGACTTCACAACGATCACCAACATCAAAGGGATGCATAACAAATAAGAAAATCATGGCTTCAAATGTCGTCTTAAAGGTGTTACCAAATACAAATACCAAAAGAAGAAACTGGGAGCTAAGGAAAACAAAAAAGTGAGTTGTAGCAATGTTCAGGATAAGAAGCCAGAGTGCAATTACAATAATGACAACAATGACATTTGCAATCTGATGAAGCTTGTTTACGGCTGTTTTGGTGTCATTCAGTGTCAAAGAAAGGGCTCTACGCTCTCTGAACGCATTAATCTGCAAAATTGTTTTGGTTCAAGGAATGGAATTTATAAGAGTATGAAATGCAAAGTAAGATCCTGAAACTGTACCACCCAATTCTTGAGAATCCTCTTGCTAACTCGATCATCTTGTGCCCCATTAAGAAGGTTCATAGTCTTTACCACTTCATCTTCCCTCATGAATCGCATCATATCCGCCAAGTAGATATACCTGTCAATTTGTAGACATCCATATTTTTTATTAGTCAGCAATTTTTTTTTTCTTTAGTCAACATGGTATTGAAAGAGAAAAGAAAGAAGAAGATAGCAAAATTTCCGGTGATCCAGCATAAAGGTTGCTATTGCANCAAAATTTTTTTACTCTAAGACTGAAGTTCCTTGATTTAATTTTCTGAAACAAATCAATAAACACTAACTTTAATACATAATCCATAAAACTTGATATTAAATAAATAATACTTGAATAAAATAAATTTCAAATCTCACCTTAATAAGCCTCTGTTGACTACCTTAACCCGACGTGCACAAGTCATACCCTCTTCCTTCCTTCAATCTCAACTCAACCCATCACACTAAACACAAGGTCGTCTTCCTTCCTCCTTCCTCTTTGCACCAAAGCCGTTGGACTAGGGTTTCGTTGCTGCCGACTCTCCACTTCACGCACAAAGTCGTGCCCTCACCTTCTCTTCTCTTCTCTTCCTTCGACTGAAATTCGACACGAAAGTTAAGTCACATGAGAGGCTCCTCCTTGATGCCACGGTTCTTTCTCTTTCCTCGGCTAGGGTTTCCTCCTTAGAATGCACTAAAGTTAAAGCCTTCCACGCACGTAAGTGATGATTCTTCCCTTCCTTTCTATTGATCGGCTAGGGCTTTTCTTCTCACAGTCTCCCACTCTCGATCCCTCCGCTTTCTATCTCTCTCTCTCTCTATCTCGATTCTTCCATGATTCTAAAACGTGCCTCCTAAAGTGAAATTATCAAAACGGTTATTCGATCCCACCGATTCGATTCTTTTTATTAAAATTTCAGTTTTTACATATTACTATGATGAGACAACACCCAACTCCGAGGAACTAATGTGGGGCATCCGCGGACGCAAGATCGCAGCAAGGAGCCGCGCTTCCTGCGATTGCGGCAGAACAAAACCAAACCAGTTCGGTCCAGCATTTGAGGGGTCGGCCAATCCTCCAAGGCTTGGAAATGTAGGACAATTGGAGTGGAACCCACCCCTAGTTATCTTAAAATTATGTATTTGCTTTTGTGGTGTTTAGGATTTAAATTTTGATGTGTTTTGTCTCCGAACAACCGTTAACATCTCTTTTCCATCTGCCGTTAGTATCTTAGGGTTTCAAGTGGTGTTTCAACTGTATCTTGGTTTCCAAGTGGTGTTTATCATCCCTGCACCCTTCCCCATCCTTTTCTGCATCGATTCACTTTACCCTCACCACTTTTCCCTTCCTTCTGCCACCCAAAAAACAATAAACCTGCTGCTTTCCCCTATTTTCCTTGTGGCTATTTTGAACAACACCGCCAAAGCTTTTCTTGTAGCTTGCCACCTCCCCTTTGTTTTCATTGAGTTCCCTTATCGTTGTCACCCCTTTCCACCTTACTAGACAACCCCTTGACATTCTCCCGAATGTCCAAATCCCTAGTCGTCACTACCTCCACCTTAAAATCAACCTTAGTTTGGGTTTCATGTTGTTGTCTTCTTGCAATTCCAAATTTTCACTGTTGTTTTTTGTAATTTCATAATTGAATTTAGTAATGATATTTACTTTCTCCTCATATGTTTGTTAAAATTTGACATAAAAAACTCTCAAAATTTTATATACATGATGGGAGGCATGCAAAAACAAACCTCTGAGAGGCATTCCAACATATGCATAAATAAAAAATGGTGGGAAAAAATTAGGGGCCAGCAATCCAATAAGAATGAATACAGATTGCAATCCAAGAGTCATAAAAAACAGATTTAACGGTACAAACCCTTGATCCATGTGTCTTAAGCTCTCTACTATGATTGGTAGCATAATTTCAACAGATGCTTATGCCACTACAATGTCATAAAAACATATGAAAATGCTTTCATTGTTATTTGCGCTTTCGATTATTTGCTCTACCATAAAAGTGGCATTCATGTTAGATCTTCATATCATAAAAACAAATTGATTCTCTACATTCACTATTAATATGCCTACTTTGTTTGGCGCATCGAGTTCTTTTTGCCTTAGCTACTCCATATAACTTGTCATCACCTCATAAACACCTTAGCTGTTCTTAAATCATAAAATATTATTACTTGCCTTTGCTTCCGAACCCTTTTTGAAAAATTATTTACCATCTTATGATCAGTTATATATTTCAATATTATTTCAAATTTATTCCATTTTAAAATCAAATATATATTTTCTTTGCAATTGTCCATACATCCACCTTGCATCATCAAGTCTTTGAAGTCATGCATGATCAATATTTACACTTTTAGAACTTCAAAGATAATATTTTGAATGAAAATGTGTATTCCCAATGCTTTGAACTCTTTTGCATTAAGTTTTAAAGTAATTTTGTATGCATTAAGTTTTAAAGCAATTTTGTATGCATGTATATATACATACATACATATATACTATTTAAGAATTAAGAATATATCTAACTCCTCCAATAAATAATAATTGTTAACAAGCACGGAATGTTCAGAAATTCTAAATTCCTTATCAGCACTCCTATTCTTAACCTATAAATGTTTCTGTCAACAGGAGCCATAAAAATTCCATATGATAAATTCACTAATCAGCAGTTTTCTCAACTGAAAAAAATCTGCTTTACAACATGCGCAGTTATCTTAGCAAATAAGACACCATCCCATACCACAAAGTGCCACCGCATGAATGCAAAGAGAAGCCGGGCATGAATTTGCAGATAGATTAACAAGAATTTGACTTATGTTAAAGTAAATATGCCCTTGTTATTTAAGTATAATCTGAAGAAAAAATGGGCATGGCTTACTTGGCTCCAGGCTTGGCAACATTATTGAATATCTTCCTTGCGGCTATCTTTGCCTCATTCTCACTCTTGATCTGGATAGTTGACTCGTCCTCCTCCATTCCCTGTGGCACCTGTTCATCAAGCGTCGTTAATGTGCCGAGCCTAACAATTCTCATCAGCCTCTTCATGTTCCACGCTGATATATTCTTTTGATTGAACTTATGCAACTGTTCAACGGTGATCCCTCCTTCCTGCTGTAGAAGCTGCCTGCTAAAATCTTTCCTGGAGGAGAAGCCAGAAAGCTTAGTACTCTTTCCAATCTGGGAACTCTTCACTCCCGTCCCTCCATGGCCAATTCCACCACTTCCACCTATTACCCTCCCATTTTTGCATGATTTGGTTACCTCCCTGAGGTCATTGGGTATGGTAGCACCAGCATTCTGCAGCTTCTGCATCTCAGTCATCATCCGGTCCTCCTCCTCCATGTTGTGCTGAATTTCAAGAAGAGGCGGACCANTGCATGATCTGGTTACCTCCCTGAGGTCATTGGGTATGGTAGCACCAGCATTCTGCAGCTTCTGCATCTCAGCCATCATCCGGTCCTCCGCCTCCATGTTGTGCTGAATTTCAAGAAGAGGCGGACCTGAGAGAGTCTCTATAATATACTGATTAAACAGAGCTTCTTGAATCCGATCAAAATAAGTGCTCACGTGGAAGGACGAAGCTAAAACCTTGACTAGAAGAGTCTTGATGAGGCGCAAAACAGTGGCGACAATAAGGCAAAAGAGGATCTTAGTTATATACGAAAGCACCTTGGTCTCTCCCACCACCTTTTTGTCGAATAGAAAGTGCCAAGCGAGGAGAACCAGACCAAACCAGATGCAATTTTGAACCGCCCTGCGCACGCCGTACACGAAGTAGAGAAAGCGCTTTCGGAGAAAAAAATTGCGCTCGAGGAAAAAAACAATGATGCGGACGAGCCATCCAGAGAGAAGGCGGCCGGACATGAGAACAAGGACGAGCAACTCCCATTTCCAGAGATGAAGCCCCCAAACGGTCTGACGCGCAAGCTTGGGCAAGGCTAGGCTGCAAATTAGAGCGCCGAGAACGAGAAAAAGACCGATCAGCTCGAGGATGGCCCATTTGCTGATCTTGGTGCCCTTGAACTCCTCCGGAAGATCTCCAAAGGGGTCATCCTCATCCTCTTCGGTAGCCCGAGACATGCCGAGCAGCCCCGACCGTTGGGGGATTTGCCCAGACCTGTTCGGCATTCGCATGGATTTCTTCTCACCTGAACCAACGCCGACGGCGGTGGCCGGTGGAGGATCCATAAGCCTAGANCATTTGCTGATCTTGGTGCCCTTGAACTCCTCCGGAAGATCTCCAAAGGGGTCATCCTCATCCTCTTCGGTAACCCGAGACATGCCGAGCAGCCCCGACCGTTGGGGGATTTGCCCAGACCTGTTTGGCATTCGCATGGATTTCTTCTCATCTGAACCAACGCCGACGGTGGTGGACGGTGGAGGATCCATAAGCCTAGACCTCGTTTTGGCCCGCAGTAAAGGTCTGTTCCGGCCAAATGACGAGTTGGAGGTGCATCGCAAGACCTCAGTACCGGTATCGCCTTCCTTCGAGTGGGTGCTGGCGGTCGCCGAAGTCCGGCGAAGTTCCAGCTNCTGTTCCGGTCAAATGACGAGTTGGAGGTGCATCGCAGGACCTCAGTACCGGTATCGCCTTCCTTCGAGTGGGGGCTGGCGGTCGCCGAAGTCCGGCGAAGTTCCAGCACTTCGACGCGGCCATCGGAGTCATCATCGTCATCGGACTCCACATGCGAGTTACGGGATGGCGGATTGTCGAAGACGTCGGGTAAGCATACGCGCTGCTCCTTGGATGAAGGGTNGCACTTCGACGCGGCCATCGGAGTCATCATCGTCATCGGACTCCACATGCGAGTTACGGGATGGCGGATTGTTGAAGACGTCGGGTAAGGATACGCGCTGCTCCTTGGATGAAGGGGACGTAGAACTTGTCGTCGGCTTCTTGAGCTCCTCCATCTCGATATCCATGTCCAGCGCCATCTCGGCACCGGCTACCTTCTGCTTCTGCAGAAACGAACTAATCAGCCGCGACGGAGGATCCTCGTTGCTCTCCTCCATGTCCTTCTTCGTTGGACTCTGGAATGAAAATACCAACCCATCCCCTCCATCACCGCCACCGCCATTGTCAAGATGCCCTTCTTTCCAGAAATCATAGCTAGATTCTCTCCACACCTTGCTTCNTCGGCACCGGCTACCTTCTGCTTCTGCAGAAACGAACTAATCAGCCGCGACGGAGGATCCTCGTTGCTCTCCGCCATGTCCTTCTTCGTCGGACTCTGGAATGAAAATACCAACCCATCCCCTCCATCACCGCCACCGCCATTGCCAAGATGCCCTTCTTTCCAGAAATCATAGCTAGATTCTCTCCACACCTTGCTTTTATTAACTTCAGGAGTGATGCCGAAGGGGTTTCCGTTCTTCATTTGGATGTCGCCTTCGACCCGGACGACGACGTCCCGGCGATCAACGGATTCTTCGA
>JXCR01145156.1:116792-144116 GCA_002079205.1 Phalaenopsis hybrid cultivar | reverse complement strand
TAACTCCTTGTTCAGTCATGATAATTTTTTTTTTAATCTGATTCAACTTGCTCTATTAATTTTTGATATTCACTGTTAGTTTTTTGAGCTTCTTTATTTTTTTTCCTTTATAGTTTGTTTTACAGTCATTTGATATAATACTTTTTTTCTTTTTAATTGGTTCTGAGGTCTATATTGTATCAAATCATTTGCCTCTTCACCAAAAAATATTTTTTTAGACTATTTTAAATCAAATTTGAGAAGCTTAAGCATCTATAACTTCATTAACAAAAATTAACTTATAGCAATTACACTATAACTAATAATATTCACCTCAATAATTTTAGCTTTCAAATATCTCTCTACTATTTTTCATTCCACATATTTATTTTTTTATTATTCAAACATGTAATAACTTATAGCTTTTGGCATTAACTTTTCCTTTTTTGTCCCTTTTCATAGAAACATGCTTTTTTATTTTTCTTCTCATAATTATTTTTATTATTTCTCTAGCCTTCTTGTTCAAAGTCCCCACTCTACATTCCATGAAGTAATCTACGCTTCCTTGTATGTGAAGTCAAGCCCTAATCACTTTTTATCACAATTGCGATAAGGTTTTGCCTGTTGTTTGCAAGTGACATTATAACCAATCTTTGCTTACATTTGCACCACAAATTGGCCATATTGGAATGCATTACTTATAGGCAACATCTTAGCAAATCTCCTATGTTTCTTACTATCAGGCTTCGTCATAACTACGCTCTAAAATACAATTTTTGAGGGAAATACAAGTAGTAATAGTGGATTGCTATTTAGTAAAGTATTGGTAAGGATTTTGTTACTATGATTAGTTTTTGTGCTCATTTCATTTGAGCTAGAAGAAAACTTGAAAATCCAATTAGGTTAATAAATAGATGAACTAATGTTATCCTTGTTTGATTAGGAGGGGATTTGGTGGTGTTAACATAAATGGATATGTAGATTTTAGTAGAGTGGGTTATGAGAAGTTCATTTGGATAAAAGCATTTGTCTTTGTAAAATAATGAGATNAGAAGAAAACTTGAAAATCCAATTAGGTTAATAAATAGATGAACTAATGTTATCCTTGTTTGATTAGGAGGGATTTGGTGGTGTTAACATAAATGGATATGTAGATTTTAGTAGAGTGGGTTATGAGAAGTTCATTTGGATAAAAGCATTTGTCTTTGTAAAATAATGAGAAATTTTTTATGTGCTTTAAGAATAATATAAGAGCATTCTTGGAAATTATTTTCTTAATGGAAGAATCATCTTGATTAGTGTTATTCGGAGTATATGTTTGGAACAAAGCTAAGAGATCTGCTATCCATGTACATCACTTGCCTTTGAAGTGTAAAGTTTGTAGCAAAGCATGTGTCGCATTGCTTCGCCATGTTGTGTGGTAGCATTGTTTGTTCTACTTGTACTTAGAGCAAAATCTTGGTTTGTATTTCATGGTTCGGTTTAGTATCTCTCACAATAACTCGCCATAGTTGTTTGCTTTTCCATGCTATTTTCATAGTTATTGAGTGATTGGCCATTAGTTCTCAGCTCTCTTTTGGCTGGGGCTGATCATTACGTGATGGTTTTCTCTTCAAGCCCATTCCCTCAGTGGTTCGTATACACTTATTACTAGCTCTTATTGGTTCTTGTAGCTTCTAACTTATAAGACTCTTCTTGGGAATGTTCTTCAATGCATCATCTTTCCACTCTCTCTCTCGCCTTAGTCCCTAGTTGGTCACTCGTACTCATAAATATATTCTTGATTTTGGATATTCTTACAACACTTCATTATTTATATTATTTATATCCTTAATTTTTTTTGCTTTAGAATAGCTTAAATGGCACAATTTTTTGCTTCTCTTCATTAGTCTTTGGTTCTTATCTTTCTTTTGCTGGGGCTAATCCTACTAGCTCTTTGTGGTGCTTGTAGCTTCTAATTTATAAGATTATTCTTGAGTATATTTTCAATGAATCATCTTTACACTCTCTCGTTTAAGTCTCTAGTTGGTCATTTTAGTTCGTAATTATATTCTTGATTTTCAAGTATTTTTACATTACTTCATTATTTATATATTTTATTTACATACTATATGCATATATCACAAGCAAATAATTAAGGTCTAGTTGGTAAAAGCGTTGCATCATTTTATGCTTTGGGCATTTAAGCGAAGAAACTCTTGCTTGTTGCATTGCACATAGTACTTTGGTAGCACTAATCTTAGTGAAATGATGCTTGATTTCACATTTAGTATATGTAAAGCCCAAGAGGGCAAGTGATTTGTAAACTTTCATAAAAGAAGATTCTTTTATGAATGAATACGCTTAATAAAGCAAATTTTAATTATCTATTAACTATATGTTAATACCCAAAAGGGCAAGTGATGTTGAATTCAAACATGATAGGTAATGGTATACCGTAACAAGATGGATGATGATAATATTGGATACTGAGAGCATCAATATATCTCATTACATGCGGGAGGAAAAAATTATGATTTGAGAATTGAGAACTTAAAAGGATAATATCAAGGGTAAGTGATTCAGATGGATATCTGTATTCTCTGTTTTGTTTATTGGGCTACCTGTAAAATATAGGGGGCCAAGGCTAGGTTCACCTAAACTTGCTGTCCGGTTTAAGCTTGTTCAACATGTTGGTTATATTATCTTATACATCAATAATTCAGACGGCTGCTCACAAAAATTTATCATTACTAGACGCTCTTATGTATTGTGGATTTCTTCACTCCTCAATTTCAAGAGCTAACTAAATCATAATCTGCTGATTTTTTTTTTTTATTATAGGCTTCTAGCAATTGGCTATCTTTTCAATACCCTACAGGAAATTTTTACCTGAACTGAACTTTATTGAACCATTTGTTTGTTCCATATGTAACAAGCTCGGTGAACTTTCATTTTGTTACAAATTTAATACTCTTAAACAAACTATTACTATTAATATTTATTCATAGTGAGGTCTATTTTATAGTTTTAATGTTTTGGCGTCCTATGACAAATTCCTGGAAACTTACGTTCATGCCATATTTTATTTGATTTTGATTCTCACATTCAGCGAGATTCAATGTTTTGGAAGTTATGTTTTCTTCATGATCGTGCTTATTGCAATGGAAGTTTCATTTGTTTGGTCTGCAAATCATGTGATTTAGCTATGTTATGAATGCAAACTCCTGTGCTTGTCATTTCTATACTCTAGTTGATCATTTATCCCTTTTTGTGAACTCCTTTGCTATCATTTAGGAAGTATATTTGCTTGGTTATCATTTTTATTATACAACTCTGCGTATCATGTTTATAGTATGTTTGCGCAATTATTTCTCTCATGAATTCTTCTTTTAGTTTTATGAAGTAAGATGATGAAAGAGACTCATATTCTAATTTACATTTCACTTGTTTAAATTGCTATACATGTTAGTTATTATTTAATGGCAGGTTCAGTTCTAGAATTTGTTTTTTATAATGGGAATATACCATCTATCACCATTTTTGAATTTTTGTGACGCTACATATACTATAGCACGTTACTACTATAGCCATTTAAGATTGCCCGTGCTCATCACCATTCTCTTTCGTGTCCTGTTCCAACACATGCTATCAATCATGCTCTCACTTATCACCATGTGCTCAGTGTTTTTGCACAATTGTGCTTAGAAATTAAGTAACAATAGAGAAATCAGTATCTCTAACCTTTTTGTTTGCTAAATTGACCCCAATGTATTTTATGTCAATAAAGTTTAACTAGAAAGGGAACATGTTATTTTTAAGTCCTATGAAACAGTTATATTATTCCGGCTAACCACCTCCTTCTGAATAATAGCGGCTTGGTAGAAAAACTTTTGTTAAAGCTTACATCTTGGTATAATTCAGAAATTAATGTTTAATACATAAGTTGGTTCATGCTAGAATGAACAATTCTAATCTTTTCAATCTATATAAATTTTTGGGCTCTTGGTGCTTTGCATTTCACACTCTAGGGATAGTGTGGACATACTTATATTTTTTTCTCTTTCGAATAATTTCCAAAAACAATAAATATTTGCTAGGGGACATTGGCTTGATTTTATCTATTTTAGTAAGAACCATTCTCGCATCTGCTATTTAGCTTCTTATCTCTGATTTTTTTTCCCAGTTTTAATTTCAACATATAGGTAGATTTATCTAGTTTTTTTAAATCCACCAACAAATTTACCACATTTGCTACTAAAATCAACATATTTTAGTTGGCAAGCCACAAGCAATTTGGATAATATCCAACCTTTAATGATTCTTTGAGCTATCTAAAGTCCTTTTATATTCACTACTATGAGCTTGCCCAACTTTTATTCCTGCAGGACCTCGTCCGCAGACTCACCGTTTGTAAAAAACTAGACAAACACCGGGGCTGCGTTAACACATTAAGTTTCAACTCCTATGGCGACATTCTTGTGTCAGGTTCTGATGATAGAATGATAATATTGTGGCATTGGGATTCTGGGAATGTAAAATTATCTTTTCACTCTGGCCATAGTAACAATGTTTTTCAAGCAAAATTTATGCCCTTCACTGATGATCGGATCATTGTTTCATGCGCCGCCGATGGGGAGGTATATAATTATCAATTTTCATACCAATAATCACAAGCACGACTAAGGTCTTAATTAATCTTCCTAATGATATACTTTGAATGGATAAGGAGAACTTATTTTATTATTCTTTTAGGTGAGACATACACAGATAGCAGATGGTGGAAAGGTAGCCACGACGTTGTTAGGACAGCACGAAGGTAGGGCTCATAGGCTGGCCATTGAGCCTGGAAGCTCACATATTTTTTATAGTTGTGGTGAAGACGGTCTTGTTCAGCATGTGAGTAATTCAATCAAACAAACAAGCAAACAAACAAACAAATAGGCAATGGATATTTACATACATACCACACGATTCTTCTATATTTACATATCTAACGCTCAAAGTTTGTTATTTACAAAACCTGTGTGTATGCATGAAAAGGTGTATTTCACTTTTAAAAAAGATATTGATGGTGGGATTTTTTGATATGATGTTAAAGATTTGAGTTGTACCCATGTAAATATGAATGTTTCGGTGTTAGATACGTAAATACATAAAACTTGAGTGGTATATATTTAATTGCCCCAAACAACAGACAATATTCTCCATTTACATTTTATCCATCTCCGCCAGTCGATCCTGATTTACTCTCCTTTTTGTCAGTTTGATTTGAGAACAAAATCCCCGACGAAGCTCTTCATTTGCAATTCTTTTCAAGATAAATCTGATTACACTCACATTGTTAGTCTAAATGCCATCACAATAGATCCACGGAATCCCAACATTTTCGCAATAGCAGGATCTGATGAATTCGCCAGGATATATGACATTCGCAAGAACAATTGGGACGGTTCAAAAAACTGTGAACCCACAGACTGCTTCTGCCCTCCTCATTTGATTGGTGATGTCCGTATTGGGATTACAGGTTTGGCTTTCTCAGATCAGAACGAGCTGCTTGCATCGTATAATGATGAGCTAATCTATCTCTTCTCAAAGAATGATGGGCTTGGTTCCAATCCAATCGTCCGGGATGGTGGTGGTGGATCCAGTTCAGCTTTATCATCATCTTCTTCAGATTCCAATGGAATGTCTGGTCTACAGGTTTACAAGGGACACCGGAACTGTGACACGGTGAAAGGTGTGAGCTTTTTTGGCCCACACTGTGAATATGTTGTTAGTGGGTCGGATTGTGGTCGTATTTTTATTTGGAGGAAACGAGATGGGGAACTTTTACGTGTGATGGAAGGTGATGCAGATATTGTTAATTGTATCGAGCCCCACCCTTCTGCTCCGCTGTTTGCAAGTAGTGGAATTGAGAATGACATTAAGATTTGGACACCTACTGCTACTGAGTTGGCACCACCTGTGAAAATGGACGAGGTGTGCTTTTCTATAAACCTCTCACGTTGCTATGTTATCCAACATAAACTTTGTTTTATGCCATGTGTAGATTAAATGCCAACTTTGCTGTCTTCATATTACTAAATCACTTGAAGAAAGGAAAAAAGAATAATGTTAACTCAATCAAGAAGAATGAGATTTTGTCAATTGAAAACCTGAAGATGGATATGGCAGAGAAAATCAAACAAATTCTTTGTAGTGACATTCCTAGCAAAAGTTCCAGCAGCAAAACTTTAGATCATCGCTTATTCGATGAAAGTCGATAGATAATTGTGATTATTGTCTAAAATTGAAAAGTTAGGATCATAGATTGGTAGAATCACTCTGCACATTTTTCTCAGGATTATAGATATAGATATACTTATGATTTTACTCTTAGCACTTGTAATATTTTGATTTATAGGTTTTGTGATATTTCAATTTGAGAAAGTGATGATTTCTTTATTTTCAAAACTATCCATTTCTGTGTGCAAATTAAATCTTATGTTTCACTTATGTTGGTAGATATAGATATAGATATAGATAATGAGATGTATGATTGCGCATTCATCACGCATTTTGATGTGGAGGTTTTTTAATGTTGCTTTTGCTCTAGAAGTGATTTATTTATTTTAAAAACTATACATTTAAGCGTGATTTTCAAATTTCATGTCAAAGCCCTCCCCAACTCCCCCTCCATAAAATAATAATAGAAAAAGGAATGTCTCTTCAAGTTATATTACTACCTTAATATTTATTGGAAGGAAGATTTACTTGCATGGCACTCAATTCTTCTGTATTTACATATCTAACACCTAAACTTCAATTTTTTACATCACCTTTCCTATGCATTCCACGTTTTACAAGTTAAAATGGTATTATTTTTTTATGCATTCTGATACAGTATTACTTGATTTTGCTACAGATTAAACAGCCCAAGAGAAGGAACAGGCTCTGCCGCGTCGGTCTCCCTATAGATTTAATATCACAGATCATAGCTCTCCGGCATTCTGCATCAGCTGACGGCGGTGAAAGTTTGGTGGTTAACGGCGACTTGTTGGACCTTTTGATGCGAGCGAGGGGTGGTGATGATTCAGCAGATGACGGCGATGGTGCCGGCTCCGGCGAAAACGACGGCGGTGATGGTGAAGACGACGGCGAGCAAGCTGAGAATCCCAGTGATTGCTCGGTCAGTTGATATGGTTTGTTCTCATCAGAACTGTTAAGAAATTATTTCCCTCCCAGAAATGATTTTGTAAATATATATATATATTTGTTTGAATTCAACTTGGCGGCATTTCATGAAATACTTTGTATTCGTGGTATCTTCTTACCCGAAATATTAACATATAGTTGTTGTTTTCATTTTTATCTTGCTGCGGAAAATGTGATTTGTTATCTATTTTTTATTGGTAATCTTATTTGTAGTTTGGGGCTTGTTTTGTTCGTGATATTCTTTACGTAGTTCTATTTTATATTATTTTAACTACGATTAAGATTTGATTTGTTAATTGGTTAAGTTAAGATTGTGGTTATATGGAGGGTCATTGTCATAGTATGATGTATTGAGAAATTATAAAGTTATTATAGTATTGATATATTCTCAAAAATTTATTTTAATAATGCAAGGATGTTTCAGATTCAAATTCAAGATTATTAGGGTCTTGATTCTAGTAAAACCGCCCATAAGAGCTACCGTTAACCATCGATTTTTTAGCCGTATTCTTAAAAAACCTATATCTGCAGTTGTGGCAATGGGGGCGTGATTTGGTAATACCCAAATTAGTCCACTATTAGTAGATAAAGTAATCTCTTTCACTTCAGAATCCCAAATCATTTTATTTGGAGTCAGTACACAAAGATTTAAGGTCATTTCTTCAATTTGCTCTCCTCTTCTAATTTCATAGCTTTCGTGGTAGTTTCATCGATGTTACCTACCAAATAAAATGCCTGCTCGAGAAGATAGTAAGGTTATGGTTGAACTGGCGGTCGAGAAAAGGCGAACTTAATGAAGTTAAAATTGGTTCGATATGAGTCAAGTTTGGAAGAGTATAGGAATTTTAAATCTAACAAATTTAAAGTCAAATTAAGTATCTTATTGGGTTGAATTCAACTGGTCTAAGATTATTTGATTCTGTCATCATTTTAAATTTAGTAAAATAATGATAAGTACTCTATAATTTAGGTTTTTTTCTTAAATAAAATAATATTTAGTAAGTCACATGCAGCTTGCAGCATAAAACAAGTTAGCTATGCCCAATGACATGTCAACAATCAAGCTAAACAAAATTCCAAGAATCATGGAGCTGCATTCATTTCCTCCACAAATCACTTCCTCACAAAAATGAGACAACAATATTTAAATTTCGNAGTATGGGCAACTCAAGAGGTAGGTTATATATTTGAAAATTATGAAATTATCTTATATGAGGTTGCCTTATGCCAGGTACCAACTCTACAAACTCATGGCCCTTTTGAACATTTCATATCAGTTATGTTGATGTTACTCTCAACGCCTGCAAAAAGTTAGTTTGAAGAATCACAATCTCGTACTTTACATGAACGCTCATTACCTCGGCCTTACTTTCTTCTAGAACAACTATTGTTAACCTCATTGGAGTATCTCTCATTAGCTAAGCTCGTATTACATGCATCTCTCCCTCATTAGTTAGTAATCGATACTCCTTTGTGACCTCACTTTCTTCCGTGTTTATTGTGTCATTGTTTAGTTCTTCAATTGCTCTCTACTCAATGAAATAGACTGTGCTCTCGTTTGGGCAATCTGATGTACTATGCCCAAAATAGTGGCACTTGACGCACTTTTTGACCATGATAGATTTGGGAATGTTGGTTGGCTCAACGTATTCTCCACTCCGAATTAGTTTAACTATGTCTGTAAGATGTGGCGGTCATCCGATAATATTGTCTCTCTACTTTTAAAGCTGAGGAATATCATATCTGTAATAAATTAGTAGGTACTGATGCTGCATCTCTCGTTTCATCTTTGACCATATAGTAATTTTACTCTTCCCTTCTTGCTGTCGAAGAATCTTCCAGTTCTCCCACAACAAAGATGTACTACTCTTTAACTTTCTAGATGTTAATTTCACCATTTTGTCCATAGGACGTCCTGGTACTCAAAAACATGTTCCACATTCTAGAGCCACTCGATGAACTCGTTTAGATCCAAGCAACCATAAAAATATGGCAAATCAACATTGACTTCAAGATTGACATTTATAATATTTCAGGAAATATCTTTGAAACAATGATTCATCTCTAGAGTTTGTCTGGTGGAAAGAATTTATTGCATTCTTTCAGCCTAGCAAATCACTATTGTGGTTGTGAGTGACCTTTCTAGATTGCCTCCTCTCGAAGAAGATAAACATATGTTGCAATTGGATGAATTCACATTGCACCTCTTCGATGGTAAGTTTTTGAACTTCTCTTTGTGGATTTCTCATAAGCAGTATTGAATCATTTCCTCGCGACAAGGTCTGCGCATATTGACTCTTTAGTGGCGCGGTTAAGATTTAGGCCGAGTAGGTAGAAGAAAGTGTATGGGGTGATTTAGGGTGGGAAAGAAAAAATTTTGGGTTAAATAGTGGAAGATTGAGGTAACCCTAGGACAAGAGTAGGATTAGGCTACCTCTAATTCCAAATGATACCAAAGAAACAAATGATAATAAGGAAAAAAAATATTATCATTGAAAACAAACAGGACTTGCAACCAGACATACCAAAATGATAAATAATAACAAACACGACACGCAGCAGGCAACTGGGGTGAATCTAGGGTGGTGGTGGTGGTTGTTTGGGGGCTGGAAAGGTGGGAGATAGAGCAGACGTGCAACAAGGAAANTGAGCAATTAGACCAAGCAATAGGCAAAGTGTAAAAAATATACGATTGAACAGACGCACTCAAAATAAAAAAATAATAATAATAATTTAAAATAGCATTATTTTCATACAATAGATGAATGAAAATTCTCTAATCCTATTTAAAAAAAATAACAGGACCATAAATATGAGAGAAAAATTTTATCTATATGTGCAAAAATAAATAAATAATCTATCTATATATGTTCTTGCCGGAATTTTTAAATAATTAAAGCAAAAAATGCTTAAAATATATTATAAATAGCAAATGCTTGCTTTGAGAGAGAACAAGCTATTAGAGTTGGATTGGGAAACGAAGAAATATTCAAGGTAAGATCAGCTAAGAGCAACTTGTGGTATTTTCTTGGTTAATGATTGAAGCACAAAGATTTAAAAGCTGAAGGATTCTTATAAAATAGAGATAAGAAAATTTTTATTATCAATGGAGGGCTTGGATTGCTTCTTAGGTTAATGGACTTGCCTTGATTGCTTCCTAGAAACACAACTGAAGGAATTAAACGCACAAAGAAATTATTTAAATAAAAAACAATGAATTAAATAAACTGATTAAAGAATATAAATTAGACTGGAATTCCCTAATGGACTAAATGAAATACCATGTATGTTTTGATAGTAGTAAGGATTTCAGAAGAAAAACAATTACTTATGATGAAATTAAGGTTGAAATCTTTAACCTTTCAGCATAACCAAAATTTGTTTACAATAAAAATATTTCTTTATAATAGATAAGAAAACCAAATTTTAAATCAGAGATGAATACAAACTATTTTTTTTTCCATTGTGAATTTGATGATTTTTTATATGTACTTAAATACTTGTAATGTTATTTATTTTATGTAATTTAGTATTGATTTTTTTTAATCTTGTGAAACTTTAAGAAGTCATTATATATGAAAGTTCCAAATATTGAGTCCCAAATTCAAGTCTAGTATCTTATTTCCCATATTTATTTAATTGCACAAAAATATTCAGATAAAAATATTAACGATAGATTATTCAATCTCATTACACTCATAAATCTGTGTTTTATGCTGGCTTCTAATTCTTAACTAAAAGAAATTCAATCCATTTCAATAACATTTGCTAAGTGTAAGTAAGTTAATCATGCAGCTACTTAGTAACATAAAATGGATCTTTAGCAAATATGTTCATAAAAATTATTATATTAGAATTATGAATATATAGTAAACAATAAGCCTCAAACTATCATATATAATCATCGAAAGAGACATTCAGTAAAGGATAAATCGTTTACAATAAGTATTAAAGGACTTCTGCAAATGGACTGTTTACAAATCAATAATTGGCAGGTATTGCTCAATTGCAATTAATCTATCAAGAACTGTTCTTAACATGACTTTTGAATAGACATGTTTAAAGAACACAACTCTATAATATTTTAAAAATTATTTTTGGATAAAAAACCAGATTATTTTAAGTGTTTGATTGTTCATTGTATAAATAAATAATCAAACCATCAGATTTAAATATTAGAGGCAAAAATTATGTTTGGGAATGCAGAATGCTACTTGGAATCGTAAAGGGAAGAATAATTCATAAATGTAAATGAATTTCAAATGAATTGTTAAATATTAAGCATGTATTCAAAATAAAGGAAACTAAAACCAGATGCTATTAACTATAAACTTGCTCTTCAGCCCTGGGGTGTGTAAAGGTCAGATAGGACATCAAAAGATTGGTAAGATTCAAAAAAATAAAAAACAAAATATATTCTTATGTGAAGTCCATTTAAAGTGTCTATCTAGTATGACTTCCATGATAATATATACGCTTCTTTTTCATCTGTCATCATACATTGCAACTAAAAACTTTTTCATATATCTATTTCCAATATTTGCCTGAATACCTTTTTATTTAATAAAAAAGCACTTCGTGAAGTTTAGATATGTACATTTTCAGTAAATCTTCATTTTCCTTCAAAGTTCTTTGTTAAGTGCTTGCTAATTTGTCATACTTTTTTATCATAATTCTTTTGGACACTGAAAACCAGATGTTTTTCACCAATGGATAATTCTTAAACAAGCAAATTATTGATTGATTATTATGGCTGCTCACAATAGTTATCCATGTTTAACCCATGACACTTTGGGGCTTACAAGCCTACAATAGGGTAAACTACATGGTCATGCATGTTCAAGTCAAAGTACCATATGATAACACAAACCTGTAGAGAAAACTTCTCTGAAGGATATTGTGAGCCATCAGCTTCACTATAAGGTTGCTCCCATGCAAGCATTGTTATAAATATAAGTTTTTGGAATGCGAGATCCTGCAAAAGAAATCCTATTTTCAGTATTATAACAAAGCTTGGCAAATATATCTTTCAGTATCACCATCTCAGCATTTTCTAAGCAAATAAAAGCATTATGGATAAAATTATGGTTTGTGGTCACTTATCCATAAGGGTATGTCAAATGTTCCAGGAGGAATTGAGAGGCTCAAGATCATTGGCATGTCATGCTTCAGAAAGAGGAGCACAAAAGCAAAGAAAAGAAGCCAAATCAAGCCAATGATACAATAAGACAAGCAAGTAAATTCCAGATACAACGCAATATCAAGTCAACTTCAAAACAATCAAGAAGATGACCAAGCCAACGACATTTTGAACTCAAGAGGGCCATCTACATGACTTCAATCAAGCAAGGTTTTAAATTTGGAAACCTGTGTTGAGGTATCCAGATAAATTTATCTACATTTCCACTGCATGTTTCTTATATATCAAGCTCTACCTAACCACTACAAGTTAATTATCTATCCCACTCTACCAAACATCTACAGCTATATTATCTACCATCTACCTAACATGTACAAGCTTGCTACATACCCTATCAAAGTACCACATAAATAGTTCGTTGCATAAGTTGCAGTGCATCCCACAATTACAAGTAAATGGAGAGAGACAGAGAGAGAGATGAGGGGGTGCCAGCGTAGAGAAAAGTAGAGAGTTTTTCAATCTTTCGAGTTCAAGATGTTCTACTCCTCAAAAAAAAAAGTTCATTGTTTCAATTTCATCTATTGGATTCCTGCAACAAAGAAATTAGTAATAGCAAAAAGATCACCACCTTCTATGTCTCTAGCTTTTATCTTCGTAGTCAATGGCTGCACTTTCTCTCAGTCGGTGGGATAGACAAAATGATATCTCTCTCATTATTACTAGAAAGAGTAATATCTCCATGCATCCATTTTGAAGCTTAGTTGATTATTCGATCTCTGTGTGACAGTGGATATAGATAAATCTCACTGAACCATATAAATTTTTAGTGTGCATGTGTTCGTGTATTTGATATTTTTGGTTTCTAATTCTCGTGTATCTACTCTTTATTATTAACTTAACAGTCCCTTGGTTAGCCACCCATGCAAGGATCAAAGGAGATTACAAATTTTAGAGAAAAATACTAGAAAAAAAATCAAATAAGAAAGGTGTGCCATGGATCCATGGAAGAAGGGAGAAGTCGACCACATGCTCAAAAACCTACAAGAAAGATGGAGGAAGCCAGATGAAGGAAGAAAGCAAGTTCAATATATATTCAATAATCGATATGGTTTCATAAATAGATACTATAGTACGAAGGTAATAATAGTTCAGGTATTTTCTCTTGAATAAAAAAGAGCAATTTTGTAGATGTTTTGAATTAAAGTAAAATTTGAATCAAGGTTAACTAACCGTGTCTAATTGTCTCACCTTTCTCACTCACTGCATTTAAGCCATTAGGCACTCTCTCTTCCACCCAACAGCCAAAGTTACCTTCCTCCAAACTTAGCAGAGTTGATCCCTCTCCATCTTCATCCTATAAACCGAGAGCTCAAGGGAAGAAAAATATAAGGACATTGAAAGAAAGAAGCGAGCAAGATCAACACAAGACTTCAAGGAAGTAGTTTTGATGCCCGAGTTAACCAAACACTAACAGGAAAAGCACATATTATTACTGAAAACAAATAGGAGTTGCAACCAAACACACTGAAATAAGAAATAACAAAACAGATGCACACAACACGTAACTAGGGGGATTCTAGGAGGGTGGTGGTGGTGGTGGCAGTAGGGGCTGAAAAAGTGGTGGTAAGGTAGGAAGATGAAGCAGACGTGTGGGTACAGCAGGGAAACTGCAGGCACTTGATGTCCTGGACAGCAGCATGAAGGTAAGTGGGCTGGCAGCATGGAAAACAGCGACTTGAGGGGTTTCTGGGCGGCGGCAGACAATCGGTAAGGTAGAGGGCTGGAACACAGCGGCAGTGAAGTTGGAGGGCTGGAACAATGTGAAAACTGCAGGAAAAACGGCCACAGGAGGCTGTTCTGGGCAGCTGTAACAGGGAAGGAGAGACAGGGAGCGATGAGAAAAGATATAAGATGTGGAGAGGTCGAAGGAATATAATCACCACCTCGGGAGCGAGATACAACCAGAGCACCACTCGAACCTTAAATACAGCCCTAGACGAAAAAATTTGAGACATTGGTGGTTGTTCCAAACAGAGATATGATAAAAGCCTAAACCCTAATAAAACACATATGTAGAGAAGGACTAGAAAGTAATGATACAAGGAAACGTGTTGAAAATTGGAAAAGAATCGAAAGAAGAGCCGCTTGGTTAGGCTCTACGTAGTTCGTGCAACCCGGATTGTAAGAGCCCGTTTCGGATTCAGGTTGAAAATGATGTCTGTGTTAATCTCCTGAAGCTAAGTGAGCTTTGACCTCATCCGTCGAAAGTTCTATCTCCTCATAATATAGCATTAGGTCGACCACATTGAAGACAGCAAAAATGGTATAATCTCCTGGTAAGCCAACCACGCAAACATCATCATTCTAAAACACATACTAATATAATAAGTATCCATGCTCTTTTAGCACAACCATAACTGAAGCTGCATATCGATATAGATTTTCATAAAGTAACTCTCAAACCATTAAATTTGTAATTTGCCTCTTCCACTCATTGTACTCGGCAAAGTGCATTCGATAAACAAATTAGCCTGGAGAAACTAACTCTGGACTAAAATTTGTGCTACACTGGGCAATTCTTAATAGCAACAACTAGGGTGATGTCTCCTCTTTTCTAAAAGGGCCTAGCTCTCATTGTTGGATGTTCTTCCTGCAAAGATTCTCGGGCAATTTTCAACACTACGAGTCATCTCTCCTGTCTAACCATGAAGCAGTGAATGTACTACTAAACTGCATTTAACACCCAAATGACCCCATATGGTCTTCCAGAAGTAGCTCAAAAGCTTCTCATCTCTGATATGTTGGACCTCCTTCAGTATGGGCAACTCAAGAGGTAGGTTATATATTTGAAAATTATGAAATTATCTTATATGAGGTTGCCTTATGTCTGGTACCAACTCTACAAACTCATGGCCCTTTTGAACATTTTATATCAATTATGTTGATGTTACTCTCAACGCCTGTAAAAAGTTAGTTTGAAGAATCACAATCTCATACCCTACATGAACGCTCATTACCTTGGCCTTACTTTCTTCTAGAACAACTATTGTTAACCTCATTGGGGTATCTCTCATTAGCTAAGCTCGTATTACATGCATCTCTCCCTCATTAGTTAGTAGTCGATACTCCTTTGTGTCCTCACTTTCTTCTGTGTCTATTGTGTCATTGTTTATTTTTTTAATTGCTCTCTACTCAATGAAATAGACTGTGCTCTCGTTTGGGCAATCTGATGTACTATGCCCAAAATATTGGCACTTGACACACTTTTTGACCATGATAGATTTGGGAATGCTGGTTGGCTCAACTTATTCTCCACTCTGAATCAGTTTAACTATGTCTGTAAGATGTGGCGGTCATCCGATAATATTGTCTCTCTACTTTTAAAACTGAGGAATATCATATCTGTAATAAACCAGTAGGTACTGATTCTGCATCTCTCTTTTCATCTTGGACCATTTTACTCTTCCCTTCTTGCTGTCGAAGAATCTTCAAGTTCTCCCACAACAAAGATGTACTAATCTTTAACTTTCTAGATGTTAATTTCACCATTTTGTCCAGTGGGACGTCCTGGTACTCAAAAACACGTTCCACATTCTAGAGCCACTCGATGAACTCGTTTAGATCCAAGTAGCCATCAAAATATGGCAAATCAACATTGACTTCAAGATTGACTTTTATAATATTTCAGGAAATATCTTCGAAATAGTGGTTCATCTCTAGAGTTTGTCTGGTGGAAAGAATTTATTGCATTCTTTCGGCCTAGCAAATCACCATTGTGGTTGCGGGTGACCTTTCTAGATTGCCTCCTCTCGAAGAAGGTAAACATATGTTGCAATTGGATGAATTCACATTGCACCTCTTCGATGGTAAGTTTTTGAACTTCTCTTTGTGGATTTCTCATAAGCAGTATTGAATCATTTCCTCGCGACAAGGTCTGCGCATATTGACTCTTCAGTGGCGTGGTTAAGATTTAGGCTGACTAGGTAGAAGAAAGTGTATGGGGTGATTTAGGGTGGAAAAGAAAAATTTTTGGGTTAAATAGTGGAAGATTGAGGTAACCCTAGGGCAAGAAGAGGGTTAGGCTACCTCTAATTCCAAATGATACCAAAGAACCAGATGATAATAAGGAAAGGAAATATTATCATTGAAAACAAATAGGGCTTACAACCAAACATACCAAAATGATAAATAATAACAGACACGACACGCAGCAGGCAACTAGGGCGAATCTAGGGTTGTGGTGGTGGTTGTTTGGCGGCTGGAAAGGTGGGAGATGNCATGAAAGTAAGTGGGCTGGCAGCATGGAAAACAGCGACTTGAGGAGTTTCTGGGCGGCAACAGCCAATCGGTAAGGTAGAGGGCTGGAACAACAGCCGCAGTGAAGTTGGAGGGCTGGAACAGCAGTGGCAGCAAAGGTGGAGGCTGGAACAATGTGAAAACTGCAGTAATATCGGCCACAGGAGGCTGTTCAGGGCAGCTGCAACAGGGAAGGAGAGACAGGGAGCGATGAGAAGAGATATAAGATGTGGAGAGGTCGAAGGAATATAATCACCACATCGGGAGCGAAATACAACCGGAGCACCACTCGAACCTTGAATACAGCCCTAGACGAAAAAATTTGAGACATTGGTGGTTGTCCCAAACAGAGATATGATAAAAGCTAAAAATCTAAACCCTAATAAAACACATATGTAGAGAAGGACTAGAAAGTAATGATACAAGGAAACGTGTTAAAAATTGGAAAAGAATCGAAAGAAGAGCCGCTTAGTTAGGCTCTGCGTAGTTCGTGCAACCCGGATGCCGCATCTGGTCCAGGTTGTATGAGGTCGTGTCGGATTCAGGTTGAAAATGATGTCTGTGTTAATTTCCTGAGGTTAAGTGAGCTTTGGCCTCAACTGTCGAAAGTTCTACCTCCTCATAATATAGCGTTAGGTTGACCACATTGAAGACAGCAGAAATGGCATAATCTCCTGGTAAGCCAACCATGCAAACATCATCATTCTAAAACACATACTAATATAATAAGTATCCATGCTCTTTTTAGCACAACCATAACTGAAGCTGCATATCGATGTAAATTTTCATAAAGTAACTCCCGAGCCATTAAATTTGTAATTTGCCTCTTCCACTCATTGTACTCGACAAAGTGCATTCGATAAAAAAAACAGTCTGGAGAAACTAACTCTGGACTAAAATTTGTGCTACACTAGGANGGTTGGATAGCAGCAGCAGCGAAGATGAAGACTGGAACAGTGACAAAATTACAGGAAAATTAGCCACAGGTGCCTGTTCTTGCAGCTGAAGTAGAGAAGGGATGACGGGGAGCTACGGGAAGCAATGCGGGAAGTATGTGAAGGGTTTGAGAGAAGAAAATCACTACCTTGGGAGCGAGATACAGTCAGACCACCACCAAACCCTTGGATACAAACCTAGAGGGGAAAACTTGAGAAGTTGGCGGCTGTCCCGAACAGAAACACGACTAAAACTGAAAATTCAAACCCTAATACAGCACATAAGTAAGAAAGAACTAGAAGAGAGGGAATGATAAAAGGAAATGTGTTGAAAATTGAAATCAAATTGAAAGAGGAGATGCCCGGTTCGGCTCTACACCATTCCCGCAACCTAGATGCCGCGTTCGATCCAGGTTGTGGGAGACACCCGCATCAAGTTCATTGAAGGATCTTCATATATCATAATCAAAACGTCCCCTATGTGCTAAAGTTCTTTTCATCAACTTGCCAACTTCTCAAACTAGCAAAATCTAACACCTTGGATTTTTTTTATACCCCTAACATGTTACTAGGGAGGTAAGCCTCTATATCCTTACTACAAGGGCGGAACCAACATAATTTTTTAGGGTGGGCAAAATTACAGACTGTCAAGTTTTTTTTAAGTGGTGGGGGGGATCTTTAGTACGCTATCGTTGCCTTAGGTAGGCTTGGTTACAATCACTTGAGCAAAAACCATTCTCTACTATTAAGACCTAAGAGAATCTTCCCCTTGTGATCTCCATACATTGAGATGGTTGAACCCATAGCTTAGCTTAATGAATCAAGGATTGCCAAATAATTCCTATGTAAAAAGAACATACGAAGAAGTTTTAAGTTCATGAACAACAAAAAGGGGTATTTATGCTACAAATAGAAAGAAGTAAGCAAATGCATAACCTTGCAATGCTTCTTAGAACTATCTCCATACAAATACTAATAATATTATCTGTTTATTATTAGTCCTAAAGCAATCCAATTTAAATTGGAATATTGTGAGTTCTGCATATTTAAATATTTCTTTTAAGAAGCCCTTACTGGAACAAATACAATGAACCGACATTAGTAAGATACTTGTGTATTGAATGCCATTCATAGGAAGAAATAAAAAAATAAAAGATGTTCTAATAGATAATCTATTTTTAGATAAGCCACATAAACAGAAAGTGTTTATCTACACATAGTACTTGATGTAATGGAGTTCAAGAAGATCAAACATGCAGTAGCATTTTAATTTATTTCCTTCTCACAACTAAATTTGGTGATGATATTGGCAGATAAAAAAATTTTTATAGAAAGTCGACCTGAAGGATGTTGATCTATAGGTCACTTAACTATATCTAGAGTTTTAAGGAGAAAATTGATCTTCAATGACATATCATAGATGAATGATATCGNTAGGCTGATTTAGTGCTAAGAGAGAGCGCTAAAGCCGCACGGGTGACTTGACGAAAGTTAGTCCGTGACACGGAGGTATTGCTGGATCCCAATGGGCTGAGTGAGGATGGGACTGTGGCTCTGTGCGTTGCCGCAGTTAGTAGAGATGGTGAGCATCTGGCTTATGGGATTAGTTCGAATGGGAGCGATTGGGTTACGATCAAAGTAATGAGGATTGATGGCAGGAAGACAGAATCAGTTTCGATTTCATGGGTAAAAGAGAATTTTTGTTTTATTTTTAGAATCGTCTCTTCTTCTTGTTCTATCTGCTTCTCTTTCTGTTTTAGCTGATTCTACTTTTTGTGTTGTTTTATTTCATATAATTTAGCGAGACATGCTCGGTAAAAAAGTAAAATATCTTTTTTATTAACCAATTTCTCATAAAATGATGATTTATTCATAGAGAAAGGAGGATAATATGTGAAGTTACATGATTGTGTTGCTTTAATGAGGCGTTACATGGTATTTTTAGTATTTTATAGTATTTTATATGTATGGGTCTACGGCTTGACTATCCTCTTACTTGGTCGACTATTCTCGATGAGACTTGGTTTGACTATGATGACTATGTTGACTCAAGGTTGTTGGCAAGCCTTTTGCTTTAATTTGACTATGTTGACTCGAGGTTGTCGGTAAGCCTTTGGTTGGCTTCGAATTGGCTTGATTGACTTGGTTTTTTGGCCTTAGTGAGGAGTTCCTATTGGACAATATTTGATTATTGGACAAATAGTAAATCACCGTAAACCAATAGATAGCTCACTCCCCAATAAGGAGAGTTGAATGGTTGATTTAGATTTCTTGTGATTAGGTTATCTTTTTATCTCTGATAAGAAGCCTTTGGAGCCTTTGTGGGATGACCGATAGTATTGAGGAGCTCAGTCTTTCCTAAGGTTCAGACTTCGACCATTTGAATGTCTTTTGCTTTACAGACTCTAGCTCAAATAGCAGCATTTGATTGGCTTTGATTTTTGCTTTAGTTTGAACTACTATATCCAATTGGATAAATGAGTCTTCTAGTCTTCTATCGATGGACTTTGGTTAGTTGTATTTTTCTTTCTCATGCATCATTGGATCTCCTTGAGATTCGTACCAGCACATTCACAATGTACAAATAGTGTCGTGACAAAATCGTGTTAAGGGCTCATTTTGGATTAAAAAATCATGCTTTCATAAGCGATCTAATTTGTTAAATTCTTTCATTAATTTGTAACGAAATCTTGTGCTGTACTAATCCTGCTTAAGCTTCTCTTGGCGCTGCTTCTATTTCGGTTACCGCAAATAGTGTTGCTTCTGCTTCTTTTCTTGATNCAATAACTATTAAAGGACTTCTGCAAATGGACTGTTTACAAATCAATAATTGGCAGGTATTGCTCAATTGCATTTAATCTATCAAGAACTGTTCTTAACATGACTTTTAAATAGATATGTTTAAAGAACACAACTCTATAATATTTTAAAAATTATTTTTAAATAAAAACCCAGATTATTTTAAGTGTTTGATTGTTCATTGAATAAATAAATAATCAAACCATCAGATTTAAATATTAGAGGCAAAAATTATGTTTGGGAATGCAGAATGCTACTTGGAATCGTAAAGGGAAGAATAATTCATAAATGTAAATGAATTTCGAATGAATTGTTAAATATTAAGCATGTATTCAAAATAAAGGAAACTAAAGCCAGATGCTGTTAACTATGAACTTGCTCTTCAGCCCTGGGGTGTGTAAAGGACAGATAGGACATCGAAAGATTGGTAAGATTCAAAAAAATAAAAAACAAAATATATTCTTATGTGAAGTCCATTTAAAGTCTATCTATTACGACTTCCATGATAATATTTATACGCTTCTTTTTCATCTATCCTCATACATTGCAACTAAAAACTTTTTCATATATCTATTTCCAATATTTGCCTGAATCCCTTTTTATTTAATAAAAAAGCACTTCGTGAAGTTTAGATATGTACATTTTCAGTAAATCTTCATTTTCCTTCAAAGTTCTTTGTTAAGTGCTTGCTAATTTGTCATACTTTTTTATCATAATTCTTTTGGACACTGAAATCCAGATGTTTTTCACCAATGGATAATTCTTAAACAAGCAAATTATTGATTGATTATTACTAAAAAAGAATCACGAACACGAANAACTTCTATATTTATATTTATATTTATAATATTTTATTATTTAAATTTATGCATATTTAATATTCATAAAAAGATTCAGTTTACTTTTAAAAATCATAAAAAAAAGAATTTTTTACAAATAATCACTCAAAACATTTCACTTAAATTTTAAATATAATATTTTAGCAATTCTAAATAATAAATATAACATTTTAATATTTTAAAATTTTCACTCAAAATCTTCAATAATGAATAAGATGATTAAATGATATATTAAAAATTTAAGGGGTTAAATATTAAAAAAAACATTGAATCGGTCCAAGCTGTAGAAAATATGCAGGCACCTTGGCGGCAACACAATGGCGACACCCTTACTCCATCTCCAGTTTCCATCTCTCTCTCCTTCCCCCTTCTCTTCTCCCTCTCGTTAAATCCTTCGATCCCTTCTCCTTCTCCAAAACTGAATCCTTTCTCCGTTTCTCATTCAAAGGCGTCACCTTTCTTCTCACCACTGTCCGCCATGGGTTCCCTCTCCGATCCCTTTCGTCCTCTTCTCTACCCTGCAGCCCTCCGCGACGACTCCATTATCGACAACTACCACGGCGTCCTCATCCCCGACCCTTATCGATGGTGAGCTCTCACTCCATTGCTCTTCTTCTTCCTCCTCTGTTTCGTCTTTCATAAAAGTTGGATCTTTTATCCCTCTTTAATGGCCGATGAAGGCTGGAAGACCTCGAATCGCCGGAGACGAAGGCGTTCATGGAAGCGCAGGCGGCGGTTACTGATTCGGTGTTGACTGAGTGCGGCGAAAGGGAGAAGCTGCATTGTTCCATCACTGCTCTGTTTGATCATGAGAGGTATGAGGCGCCATTTAAGCGGGGAGAGAAGTATTTCTACTTTCATAACAGCGGTCTTCAGCCACAGAGCGTTCTGTTCGTCCAGGTACTTCGTTTCTCTTCTAATTTCCAGCAAATGGAAGATGAAATGATCGAAAGCGGTTTGGTTGCAGAATAGCTTGGATTCGGAGCCGGAGGTATTGCTGGATCCCAATGGGCTGAGTGAGGATGGGACTGTGTCTCTGTGCGTTGCAGCGGTTAGTAGAGATGGTGAGCATCTGGCTTATGGGATTAGTTCGAATGGGAGCGATTGGGTTACAATCAAAGTAACGAGGATTGATGGCAGGAAG
This sequence comes from Phalaenopsis hybrid cultivar, assembly GCA_002079205.1. Lineage (NCBI taxonomy): Eukaryota > Viridiplantae > Streptophyta > Magnoliopsida > Asparagales > Orchidaceae > Phalaenopsis > Phalaenopsis hybrid cultivar. The sequence continues at coordinate 121,808 of JXCR01145156.1, read as the reverse complement.
ACAGAATCAGTTTCGATTTCATGGGTAAAAGAGATGATTTTTTATTTTTTATTTTTAAGAATTTTCTCTTCTTCTTGTTCTTCTATCTGCTTGTCTTTCTGTTTTAGCTGTTTCTACTTTTTTGTGTTTATCTATTTCATATAATTTGTTGTGAAAAAGATAATGTTAAATTTTAATTTGTTCATGAATCACACCTCAAGAGTTTGAGCCCTGTCACTTTAAAGTCATCTAACTCTACAATCTTCCATGAATATTTTTCTATTTATTTACACTCAATCATATGAACTACATTTTAATTCATATAACCTCATGTGACTCTTTTCAATTGTTGACTGAGACAATACCAGTCTGGTTCTTACATGTTCTCACAACAAATTTTAACATCTAGATTGATCAAATCAAGAAGTAAAAGTACATGAATTTAAATCATCACAACTTCTTCCAACATTAAAGGTCAATACTCTCCACAATTTCCTTCCAACACTTAATTATTTATCATTTTAAGAAGAATGATAAAGAAAACTACTCAGAAGAGAGAGATGGATAAAGAAATACTTGGTAATGAAAAGTAAAATATCTTTTTTATTAACCAATTTCTCATAAAATGATCATTTTTTCATAAAGAAATGAGTATAATATGTGAAGTTACATGTTTGTGTTACTTTAAAGAGGCGTTACACCGTATTTTTAGTATTTTATATGTATGGGCCTAGAGCTTGGCTATCGTCTTACTTGGTCGACTGATCTCGATGAGACTTGGTTTGATAAGAAGACATGCTCGTTTGGCTATGTTAAGTTGAGGTTGTCGGTCAACCTTCGATTGGCTTCAAATTGGCTTGATTGACTTGGTTTTTTGGTCTTAATGAGGAGTTCCTATTGGGCGATATTTAATTATTGGGCAGATAGTGAATCACCGTAAACCAATAGATAGCTCACTCCCCAATAAGGAGAGTTGAATGGTTGATTTAGATTTCTTGTGATTAGGTTATATTTTGATCACTGATAATAAGCCTTTAGAGCCTTTGTGGGATGACCGATAGTATTGAGGAGCTCAGTCTTTCCTAAGGTTCAGGCTTCGACCATTTGAATGTCTTTTGTTTTACGGACTCTAGCTCAAATAGCAGCATTTGATTGGCTTTAACTTTTGCTTTAGTTTGAACTACTATATCCAATTGGATAAATGAGTCTTCTAGTCTTCTATCGATGGGCTTTGGTTAGTTGTATTTTTCTTTCTCATGCATCATTGGATCTCCTTGAGATTCGTACCAGCACATTCACAATGTACAAATAGTGTTGTAATAAAATCGTGTTTAAGGGCTCATTTTGAATTCAAAAATCATGCTTTCATAAGCGATCTAATTTGTTAAATTCTTTCATTAATTTGTGACGAAATCTTGTGCTGTACTAATCCTGCTTAAGCTCTCTTGCCGCTGCTTCTATTTCTGTTTCCGCAAATAGTGTTGCTTCTGCTTCTTTTCTTGATGATTCTACTGACATCCGCAGGTTAAATTTTCGACCGTTAGCTGGACCGCAGATGGGAAGGGGTTCTTCTATAGTAGATATCCTGCTCCACAGTTAGTAGAATATAATATATATTTATCTATATATATATATATGCTTCATTTATGCGTCATGTACTGTTTTGATGCTTATTATTACAGTTCAATTTCTTGATGTTTTCTGGTAGAGAAAGGGATAATGTGGATTCTGGAATGGAGACTAGCATCAATCTAAATCATCAGCTCTATTACCATTTTTTGGGCACAGATCAATCGGAGGATTTATTGTGCTGGGAGGACTCNTGCTTATTATTACAGTTCAATTTCTTGATGTTTTCTGGTAGAGAAAGGGATAATGTGGATTCTGGAATGGAGGCTAGCATCAATCTAAATCATCAGCTCTATTACCATTTTTTGGGCACAGATCAGTCGGAGGATTTATTGTGCTGGGAGGACTTGGAGAATCCTAAGTACAGATTTAGAGCAACGGTTACTGAAGATGGGAAGGTCATTTTTATTCATGGAGCTTCTCGCTATAAACAGTTTAAATATTGGTTTACAAAAATCCTGCCTTGACTAATATTACAATGTGAACTTGTGATTTTGCAACCTGATTTGGCTAAAGTACGGTGGCTGCCAAGAAAACAGCCATTTTTTTTGTAATAGTCACCGTAATTTTTTAAACAACAGTTTCTTATGCAAAAACTTAATGCTGCTTGTTCAAACAACTACAACTATTCCAAAGAGAAACTGTANTTTACAAAAATCCTGCCTTGACTAATATTACAATGTGAACTTGTGATTTTGCAACCTGATTTGGCTAAAGTATGGTGGCTGCCAAGAAAACAGCCATTTTTTTTGTAATAGTCGCCGTAATTTTTTTAACAACAGTTTCTTCTGCAACAACTTAATGCTGCTTGTTCAAACAACTACAACTACTCCAAAGAGAAACTTTGNTCAAAGTACCACATAAATAGTTCGTTGCATAAGTTGCAGTGCATCCCACAATTACAAGTAAATGGAGAGAGAGAGAGAGAGAGAGAGAGAGAGAGAGAGAGATGAGGGGGTGCCAGCATAGAGAAAAGTAGAGAGTTTTTCAATCTTTCGAGTTCAAGATGTTCTACTCCTCAAAAAAAAAAGTTCATTGTTTCAATTTCATCTATTGGATTCCTGCAACAAAAAAATTAGTAATAGCAAAAAGATCACCACCTTCTATGTANCTCTACAAACTCATGGCCCTTTTGAACATTTCATATCAGTTATGTTGATGTTACTCTCAACGCCTGCAAAAAAGTTAGTTTGAAAAATCACAATCTCATACTCTACATGAACGCTCATTACCTTGGCCTTACTTTCTTCTAGAACAACTATTGTTAACCTCATTGGGGTATCTCTCATTAGCTAAGCTCGTATTACATGCATCTCTCCCTCATTAGTTAGTAGTCGATACTCCTTTGTGTCCTCACTTTCTTCCGTGTTTATTGTGTCATTGTTTATTTCTTCAATTGCTCTCTACTCAATGAAATAGACTGTGCTCTCGTTTGGGCAATCTGATGTACTATGCCCAAAATATTGGCACTTGACGCACTTTTTGACCATGATAGATTTGGGAATGCTGGTTGGCTCAACGTATTCTCCACTCTGAATTAGTTTAACTATGTCTGTAAGATGTGGCGGTCATCTGATAATATTGTCTCTCTACTTTTAAAGCTGAGGAATATCACATCTGTAATAAACCAGTAGGTACCGATGCTGCATCTCTCGTTTCATCTTGGACCATATAGTAATTTTACTCTTCCCTCCTTGTTGTCGAAGAATCTTCAAGTTCTCCCACAACAAAGATGTACTAATCTTTAACTTTCTAGATATTAATTTCAGCATTTTGTCCAGTGGGACTTCCTGGTACTAAAAAACACGTTCCACATTCTAGAGCCACTCGATAAACTCGTTTAGATCCAAGTAGTCATCAAAATATGGCAAATCAACATTGACTTCAAGATTGACTTTTATAATATTTCAGGAAATATCTTCGAAATAGTGGTTCATCTCTAGAGTTTGTCTGGTGGAAAGAATTTATTGCATTCTTTCGGCCTAGCAAATCACCATTGTGGTTGCGGGTGACCTTTCTAGATTGCCTCCTCTCGAAGAAGGTAAACATATGTTGCAATTGGATGAATTCACATTGCACCTCTTCGATGGTAAGTTTTTGAACTTCTCTTTGTGGATTTCTCATAAGCAGTATTGAATCATTTCCTCGCGACAAGGTCTGCGCATATTGACTCTTCAGTGGCATGGTTAAGGTTTAGGCTGAGTAGGTAGAAGAAAGTGTATGGGGTAATTTAGGGTGGGAAAGAAAATTTTTTGGGTTAAATAGTGGAAGATTGAGGTAACCCTAGGACAAGAGTAGGGTTAGGCTACCTCTAATTCCAAATGATACCAAAGAACCAAATGATAATAAGGAAAGAAAATATTATCATTGAAAACAAATAGGGCTTACAACCAGACATACCAAAATGATAAATAATAACAGACACGACATGCAGCAGGCAACTAGGGCGAATCTAGGGTTGTGGTGGTGGTTGTTTGGGGGCTGGAAAGGTGGGAGATGGAGCAGACGTGCAACAGGGAAACAGCAGATATTTGCTGTCCTAGAATGCAGCGTAGTGTTAAGTGGGCTGACAGCATGGAAAACAGTGATTAGAGGGGCTTCTAGGCTGCAGCATCCAAGCAGAAAGGCTTGAACAGCAATGGCAGCAAAGATAGATAACTGGAACAGCAGCTGCAGAAAAGGTGGAGAGCTGGAACAGTAGTGGCAACAAAGGTGGAGGGTTGGATAGCAGCAGCAGCGAAGATGAAGACTGGAACAGTGACAAAATTACAGGAAAATTAGCCACAGGTGGCTGTTCGTGCAGCTGCAGTAGAGAAGGGACGACGGGGAGCTACGGGAAGCAATGCGGGAAGTATGCAAAGGGTTTGAGAGAAGAAAATCACTACCTTGGGAGCGAGATACAATCAGACCACCACCCAAGCCTTGGATACAAACCTAAAGGGGAAAACTTGAGAATGTTGACGGCGGTCCCGAGCAGAAACACGACTAAAACTGAAAATTCAAACCCTAATACAGCACATAAGTAAGAAAGAACTAGAAGAGAGGGAATGATAAAAGGAAATGTGTTGAAAATTGAAATCAAATTGAAAGAGGAGATGCCCGGTTCGGCTCTGCACCATTCCCACAACCCGATGCCGCGTTCGATCCAGACTATGGGAGAGACCCGCGTCATGTTCATTGAAGCATCTTCATATATCATAATCAAACCGTCCCTTATGTGCTAAAGTTCGTTTCATCAACTCGCCAACTTCTCAAACTAGCAAAACCTAACACCTTGGATTTTTTTTATATCCCAAACTTGTTGCTAGGGAGGTAAGCCTCTATATCCTTACTACAAGGGCGGAACCAACATCATTTTTTAGGGTGGGCAAAATTACAGAATGTCAAGATTTTTTAAAGTATTGGGCC
>JXCR01145156.1:70987-107568 GCA_002079205.1 Phalaenopsis hybrid cultivar | reverse complement strand
GCAGCATGCGAGATGCTTCACCATATTATTTAGAGATGAAATAATCTGAAGGTCTTCATCCATGAGCGGGCGAGAAATCCATACTAGAGCAGCATACTGTTTCTAAATGGAAGTAAAATTAATTAAATCAGTAAAATCTCTCTCTCTCTCTCTCTCTCTCTCTCTCTCTCTCTCTCTATACATAAATACGACTGCAGATAAATATGCTCAAATATAAAGTTCAGAGCATCAGAATAAAAAAAAAACAAGTAAAAATTACATATGTAGCACACAATTCTTATGTATTGGCAGATCTCACAAATAAACTTTCATATTTACATTCATAGAACTTGGGTGTTTTAAACCTATGCATGAAGATGTGAGTTTCACTTTGAAAAGGCGGTAATTGATGTGATATTAAATATTTGAGTGCCATGTGTGTAAATATGAAATTTTAGCTGTGAGAAATGTAAAAACATTAGAATTGTGTGTTATGTATGTAAATGTGCCCCAATAAAAAAACCTGTTTCTCTGCCTCTCCCACACGCATCAGCTTCCATGCTTCACTACCAACAACTTTAAGGTTCCTCACCATAACCTACGATTAATAAACCATTGAACAAAGCAATCATAAAATCAAATGAAAAAAATTCAATGAAAAAGTTGTGGCCATGTCTTGAAATGTACATATTTTTTATCTGCGCTGTTTATTTTCACAGCAATTTGGAGAACATCAACCATTGAAGGTAAGCATCGTGCATTTGACAATTCAACTAAGAAAGGACGACCAGATCCTAACATCCGTACCTGAGTAGAAAATTGTGTTTAGTAATGCCGAAAGAGGAAAATATCAAAATAGTTTATATGGGTCCATTTTACATAAAGTGACAAATTAGTCCCTAAAATTTTCGTTACCGGAACTAGAAGGAAAAACAGTGGCAACACGAAAATAAATTTTCATTAACATTAGAATAGGATTATAACATGACTCGAACATAAATAACAACACAAGACACAACGACACAAACAACACTCTTAGATGTATCCCAGTGGGTGGCTGAGATCGGCTAGAAAGATAGAAATGATTAGGAAGGATGACAACAATCGTGTAAAGGCAGGTGGCGAATGGAATGTGCAGAACTATAGGGACAATAAGTGGTAATGGTTGTAGGTGATCAGCAGCGGTAGTGGGGTAGTTGGGAGGAACTTGAAAGAAGTTAGGAAGGCTAAACAATAGTAGTAATTTGCAGAAAGGGAATGGTTGGGCGTTGAGTGACAGAGAAAGTCGGCAGCAAAGGAGTGGGGGAGGAGAAAATTCGAGAAAGGTAAAAATGGAAGATACAATCACCACCTTGGAGAAAATACATCCGAAGCGACATCAACTCCTCAGATACAACCCACAAAGGGGAAGGAGACTTCACACATGAGATCTGAAACTAAACAAACTAAGAACAGACTCACCATACACCAAGGACAGCTATTTATAGCCTCACAAGAAACTTATACACAAAAGAAGAGAGTGAGAAGGCAAAAAGAATCCTGAAAATCCAAAATTCTACAGTTGGCGCCCATCTGGATCGCGCAGGTCCGCAATCCTTCTCGTTGCTCCTGCGCGAGTTCTCCTANATGCCAATGCGTCAGATTTGTTTTTGTTTGGTAGACCAGCGTCTCCCGACGCCTCCCAAAATCATTGCACCGAAACGTGAATTTTTACCGTTTTAGAACTCAGATGATAATGTCAGTGCCATCCATGATTTTTTATGTAACTTCGCCAAACGGCGAAACCCTTTCAAACGAAACTTTATAGTTAATTAGATTGGTTTGACAATTCTACTCAACGGTATGTTATAATANATGCCAATGCGTCAGATTTGTTTTTGTTTGGTAGACCAGCGTCTCCCGACGCCTCCCAAAATCATTGCACCGGAACGCAAATGTTTACCGTTTTAGAGCTCAGATGATAATGTCAGTGCCGTCACATGATTTTTAACGTAACTTCGCCAAACGGCGAAACCCTTTCAAACGAAACTTTATAGTTAATTAGATTGGGTTGACAATTCTACTCAACGGTATGTTATAATAATTGTTTAAGCGAACAATTGATTATTTTACTGTTTTTCCTAAAACTTTTATTGACCAATTATTAATTGATTAGCTTTCAAAGAAGGAAAAAAAATTTGTATTTACATATGACACCAAAATTTTTTTATATTTCAATTTATGACATTTTAGTGTCATAAATGTACAAATGAAAGGGTATTTGCAAAAATAGAATACACTTTTGATATATTTATGTATCTCACACCAAAACTGTCATATTTGCATGCATAACACTAAATTCTTTCATATCACATAAAAAATAGTATTAATTATCATTTTTTATTAGTCAAATCAACGAGCGATTTCTCTGTCCTGATCTAGACGTGCGGACAACGGTCGCGATGTAGCGATACAGTGGGGGTTCGATCCTCCGCTGCATCGCAACCGTTATCCGCACGTCCGGACTCCTGACAGAAAAATTTGGCCAAATCAACATGTTCATACATAAGTAAAATGTTATATGTGTAAATATAGAAGTTTAGATGTGGCATACATAAATCCATAAAAAAATGTGTGCTATTTATGTAATTTTCCCTACATGAAAATAAGTATTTGATGTTCAAAAAGATAGTAATGATTTCTAACACTCAATACTTGATATTTACATTTATGAAATCTCTGGTGATATGTTTTATGCAATGTTAAAGATTTGAGCGGTATGAGTGTAAATATAAATTTTTAGGCGGTAGATATGTAAATACATAAGAATTATTGGTATTTATGTAAATATCCCTAATTTAGAAGATTTAATATGTGTGCATAATTGACTCTTTTTTTAATAAACAGTTTCAGTAAGAGGTCATAATTGTTGAATAATAAACACAATGAATGAGGCCAATTAGAGAAGTAGGTGAACCAAATTTTTATAAGCCCATTCATTTAATTGTAGATGAAAGACATGGTCAACCCAGCCATCCTTCAACTTTGAATAATATTATCTGATTTTTCATAGCAATTTTATCTAAATTATACTTATATAATCACATAGAAAGATATGAGAGATGAGATATTTTAGTATATGATTTCATCAACCTTTGTTACATTTATTGCTCCTCTATTTACGGAGGGCTAGGAACAGTGTGAAATAACAATTACACTTCTGACCCTTATTGCTTGGTCAACCCAATTGATTGGTTTTATGTTGTACGGTCATTGAGTACTTGACGGATCGTCCTCTTATTGGTTGAACTTAACCTGAGTGGTCTTTGGGTCGGTCAGTCTCTGGTTCGTTCAGCCTCTAGATCCGCTTACCCTTGTTGGTCTGCTCGATCTAAATTTGGACTCTAGTTCAGCCAGTTTACCCTTGTTCGTCCGCTCGATGTTCGATCGTCATCTAGGTCTGTTGACCCTTGGTTATTCACTCAACCAATATCTAAGCTCTAATTTGGTCAGCCTTTGGATATCTTTGTTTATTCTCATATACCCTTATCTGGTGATATATGATTCGCTCTGAGTCGTTCAATCCACTAAAAATCTAGTTAAAAATATTTTGATTATATATATTTTTAATTTCTTGATTCTCTCATATATTATTATGTCATGTTGCGATAAGAATAAGATAATTAAATACATATGGTTAATTATCATTAAATGATTCCAATGATTAATACTCCATTGATTTTTGTGCTATTGATTGTTGTAAATCGGTTGAATATGTCTTTTTGAGCTTGTCCAACTTGTTCGATCCCTCCTTGTTATACATGAACATCTGATCCCTTTTCTTTTTTTGTTACTTCTCAATCCGTGAGAACCCACGATGGATAAGGTTATAAAGTAGCAAACTAATATTTTGAATGAGGTCTTGATTTGAGAAATACTCTTTAAAGAGGTCAGAAAATATTGTGAGAGGCAAAAGAAGAAGGCGGTGATAGAGAGAAGTATAATCATTCCTTTAGGTTAGGTGGGTTGTTTCAGAACGACCCTGAAAGATGCCAACTTGGTCGATGCAATCAAAAGCATGTTCAACTTATCATCGCGGTAATTGGCTCCCCGAAGGCCAAAAACTTCATCCTAGCATATGGGTTCCTCCGTTTTTATACAAATCCCAACCACAAAAGTTGATAGTCTCGGAGGAGTTGATGGTTTTAGGTATTAGGTGTGCCCTTGCCATTGATGGCTTTCTTTATTTGGCTTATATCTGCCTAGGTATTTTAATGATGTAGATGTTTCAAATCAATTAAACTTAAACAAGGTTTCGACTGTGTCAGCAAGAGATGAGAAATGGGTAGCAGAAGGAGATGGTTAGCCTGACAGCAGGGATGAGGGAGTTAATCCCCCTTAGGAGCATATGCCCCCCATCCAAAAGCATTCATGACCATTACTGAGGAGGCTCAGGAGGATTGTTGAATTCAATTTTGAGTGATGTATTTCTCTTTCTCTTTTTAAAACTTAGGGTTTGGCCTTAGAGTTTCCTAGTGGCTTTACTTAGAATACTAGTATTGTGACCTATACCAATTAGAAATTGAACCACTTCTTAACTCCTTGTACTTTCATATGCTTGATCTTAATTCTTTAATATTTGATTGAGTTGTTTGAGGCCAAGATGTTGAAGCTTAAGTTGGGTTCCTATAGGTCAAAAATGCCTTAAACAACCTTTTGACCTTAGAGACGTAGGTCTTCTTGTTGGTCTTTCTTTGATACACTTCACTCACTTTCACTACCTTTGGATGACTTTTTTTTATCTTATAGAGAGATCATTTAATTATGAAGTTCACTTTCAGATAGAGATGGGGTTCATCCTATAATAAAATGAAAAAAATAATAAAATCATAAAAAATTTCAAAACTTTTCATAAATAAAATAAAATTCATAAAAAATCATTAAATCAATTGAAATTAAAATTAACATAATTGAAAATTTAAAAATTCAAAAACAAAATTTTCAACATTATCAAAATTTAAAAAGTAAATTTTCAAAATAAACCAAAAAATTGAAAATAAAAGAAAAAAATGAAAATCACAAAAATATTTCAAAATAAAATCATAAACATTTGAAAAATAAGAAAAAAATAAAAAAATTACAAAAATTTAAATAATATAATAAAAATTGAATATTATTCAAAAATTAGTTTTTATTAATAATTTTTTTTAAAAAATAATCACAAAATGAAAATTCAAAAAGTAACATTTCCCAAAATAAAATTGACCAATTTTCTATATCATTTAAAAAAAAAATCATTGATTCACTTTAATTTAATGTAATTTAAGATAAAAATTAAAACTTTCATAAAATTTTATAAAAGCATTAATAAACATTACCCAAATTTTCTAAATTCAAAAACATAATTATTTTCAAAATAAAAATTAAAAAACACCAAAAAGTGAATCTTTCCAAACTTTCACTCCAGCCTTGGAAGCCTCCTATTGAAAATCTTTTCAAGCCCAAATCTCACTTAAAATTGACTTTGAATTCACTTGCCAACTCACCTAACTTGAAGCTATTTGGAGCCACTCTTTCAAGCCATTACTAATCCACGTTCAAGCTCAATTTTCCAAATTTTGGCTCCCCACCACACCCTCTCCATTTGCTAAAATTTTTCACATACCTCTGGGCTTCCCTGCAAGCTACCTTGGGAACCAATTTTTATTTCTTCTCAAGATTTTTGAGCCCTTCTAGAAATTTCTTCCAAGCAAGCTCAAATTCTTGATCCAACCTCCTTACTAAAAGTCATTCTCGAATTGGTTGAATTCGAAACCATCCCGACTAATACCTAACCTCTCAAATAGTCCAAGGATGACTTGAACCAAGCTTAACCATCTTGAATCTTCCATGACAAGCCACATCAGTCCAAGTTCCACATGAAACCATTTAATTAGTAGCTCATCCAAAGTCTACATGGAACCATTTAATTAGTAGCCCACCAAATTTGACCTCCATGTGGCTCAACCCATTTGGCCTCATGAGTTTAACCATCCAAGTCAGCAATCCAAGTCAAACGTTTTAGACCAATGGATGAGCTCAACCTACCCATTCCAAAGCCTATAAATAGGTGTTCATTTTTGGCCAACCTATGCACAATCCATCTAACTTAGCAATGCTGATACACCTAAAATATATAGATTTTATGTACACATTTTTATACTTATTTTTTAGATATTGCGCTTTAATGGAAGGTATTTGTGTGTTTTTCTTTCAGGTACAACCAAATAGATGAAAAGTGGTGAGAGGAGTGAAAAATAATTATATTTGGAGCAAAAATGAAGAAGATGTGCAAAAGAATTGTGGCACCTAAGCGCCCAGAACTGTCGCTTACGTCCTAATAAAATTGAGAAGGCTGCGCCTAAGAGCCCAATACCTCACGCTTTAGCGCCAGAAGTAGTTAATTGGCTATTCAATAAATTTTGACGAATTTTTGAAGAGGTTTTTGAAGCAACCCTTGGTGGAAATGTGGGGAATAGTTAATAGATACGAAAATACATTCAATTGGTTTTTGAAAGGAGGCAACTCTTGGAAGATTCATTGAATTTGGACACATTTTGAAGAGACACCAATGTACCTTTTGAAAAATTATAAAAGAAGACTTGAATTGGATTGATGAACCCCCCTAGAGAGACTTCCTCAAGCCCTTCCACACTCCCCTACGATTTCTTCCACACACGTTGCCCCCCTTTTATTTTTATTTTGAGTTGTAATTTGTATTGTAAGATAAGGAAGAGATTCAAAGGAACTTCAAGAGTTTGATGAAGAGGATTTGAGATAAGTTTTTATCTTTGTGGCTACATTTGATTTTAATTTAGACTTCTTATTTTTTCACATGATTTCTACTTTCAAACTTAAGTGTGGTTGTGTTTTCTCTATGAATTCTGAGTAGTTTTCTTTATCTTTTTCCTTAAAATAATAAGTGATTAAGTGTTGGATGGAAGTTGTGTGAAGTATTAATCTTTAATGTTGGAATAAGTTGTGCTGATTTTAAACCTTGCACTTCATTTACTTCTTGATTTAGCCAATTAAGATGTTAATATCTGTTGAGAACATGTAAGATCCGAGTTGATATTATCTCAGTCAACAAATGGTAAGAATCACATGAGATTGTATGGATGAGAATGTAATTCATATGATTGAGTACAAATAAATAGGGAAATAAACTTTGAAGGGTGTAGAATTAAGGGAATTTTAAGTGACAGACTAAAGCCCCCAATTTGATTTATAGTTTTAGGTTTTGATACCAGATGTTAGCCCCCCAGGTGGAGGGAGAAGAGGAAACTCTAGAGTGAGAGCTAGTATCTTCCCTACTTAACCAGTCTTCAAGCCTGTTCAAACTTTATATTAGTTAATGTTCTTTATAACATCTCTAGTAAGGGTAAGGAATATTATTGTTCCTATTTAACACAACACAATTTGAATACTTTCACACTAAAATCCCTATACTTGTTATTGATTTATGATAACGAAAAAAATATTTTATTTATATTACCTTCATCTTATAAATATCTAGTTAAGTTTAATTAGTTATTTACTTTATTTTTAATTATAAAAAATTACAAAAAGAATCAAATTTTCATTCCTATTATAACATCTTAATTTTGAAAAAGAATATTTTGCTAAGTAGAATTTTTTATCTAATTTCTTCTGATTAGTTGCATATTGTAATTTTTCTTCCTGTGGGTTTGATATTTGGAGCTTAATCAGAAAGTCTTATTTTACTTGATAACGATACGTATACTTGCGTAGTATCTCAAATTTAAATATAATAATTGTATTTTTATTCTCTTTGAAGTCAAGCTTTTGCCTAGCCTTTGCTGGTGGTCAAGTTTTTGGCATTGTTGCAAAGTAAGAAGTATAAGTAAGGAAAAATTAAGAATATAACCACATACAATGTATTCTCATATAAAATCAGGATCAATGTGCCATGAAAAAATCAACTAAAATCCATCTCTTGATGGTGTGAAGAGATACAAATGTTATATCGAATCCCAATAAAATCATTGACCACCTTGCTATACTTGCAAAAATTTTCGGCTGGGTAATCAAGTATTGCAACAAATTAAACCTTGAGATAAAGTTAATCTTATAAGAGAGCATATAGTAACTGAGCTTTTGAGTGGCAAAGCTTAAGGCTAGAAAATACTTCTCAATGAGAGGATAATTTATCTCCGCTGAAATTAGAAAATGACCTAAGTAGTAGATGGTGTTTTCCTTACCCTCATCATCGATCTAAGCTAACAGGGCTCCGAGGGAGTCGTCTAAAGACGTGGTATAAAGTATCAAAGGTATACCCANTTATCTCAGTCAACAAATGGTAAGAATCACATGAGATTGTATGGATGAGAATGTAATTCATATGATTGAGTATAAATAAATAGGGAAATAAACTTTGAAGGGTGTAGAATTAAGGGAATTTTGAGTGACAGACTAAAGCCCCCAATTTGATTTATAGTTTTATGTTTTGATACCAGATGTTAGCCCCCCAGGTGGAGGGAGAAGATNTGGATGAGAATGTAATTCATATGATTGAGTACAAATAAATAGGGAAATAAACTTTGAAGGGTGTAGAATTAAGGGAATTTTAAGTGACAGACTAAAGCCCCCAATTTGATTTATAGTTTTAGGTTTTGATACCAGATGTTAGCCCCCCAGGTGGAGGGAGAAGAGGAAACTCTAGAGTGAGAGCTAGTATCTTCCCTACTTAACCAGTCTTCAAGCCTGTTCAAACTTTATATTAGTTAATGTTCTTTATAACATCTCTAGTAAGGGTAAGGAATATTATTGTTCCTATTTAACACAACACAATTTGAATACTTTCACACTAAAATCCCTATACTTGTTATTGATTCATGATAATGAAAAAAATATTTTATTTATATTACCTTCATCTTATAAATATCTAGTTAAGTTTAATTAGTTATTTACTTTATTTTTAATTATAAAAAATTACAAAAAGAATCAAATTTTCATTCCTACTATAACATCTTAATTTTGAAAAAGAATATTTTGCTAAGTAGAATTTTTTATCTAATTTCTTCTGATTAGTTGCATATTGTAATTTTTCTTCCTGTGGGTTTGATATTTGGAGCTTAATCAGAAAGTCTTATTTTACTTGATAACGATACGTATACTTGCGTAGTATCTCAAATTTAAATATAATAATTGTATTTTTATTCNTTAAGTTTAATTAGTTATTTACTTTATTTTTAATTATAAAAAATTACAAAAAGAATCAAATTTTCATTCCTATTATAATATCTTAATTTTGAGAAAGAATATTTTGCTAAGTAGAATTTTTTATCTAATTTCTTCTGATTTTTAGTTGCATATTGTAATTTTTCTTCCTGTGGGTTCGATATTTGGAGCTTAATCAGAAAGTCTTATTTTACTTGATAACGATACATATACTTGCGTAGTATCTCAAATTTAAATATAATAATTGTATTTTTATTTNTGTCAAAAGTCAAAACGTCAATAGAAAGATAGAATTACACTATCAACTGGCTTCAACAAGGCTACGGGAAAAAAAAAAATTATGTTCTTATACTCTGCTATCAGTAGTCAACAATCTAGGAAATGCAAGGCTAAGAGAAAAGTGTTAACATGATTCCTGACTCTTTGAAGTGGGCCATTTTAATCACAGAATTTATAAGAGTATCAATTTATTTCCTAACCTGTTTTAATATTGGTTGAAATAGTCCGTAGTGAGGACTACATTAGCCCCCATTAAAAAAATCTCGGGAATATTTGAATACTATTATAAAATCTGGAACTAAAATGACCCTTTGAAAATAGTCAAGGAGCTATTTTGGCACTTTACTCTTTTGTTCTAACCAGTGACTATGAGTACTAAGCACACGAAGCAGCTATCGCCATCCTTTATGCTATGTTTAATGGTATAGAACATTATAAAGCCCGACCATGTCAGCTACAAAATGCATGAGAAGCACTTCGACAAAAAGATCACCTTCAAATATCTTCCTCCAATAAACATGGGCATTCTATAGCATGAAATCATCAGCCGGCCAGGATTGGACACCTAGAGGAATGTTACAAAAGGCTTTAAGCAAATTATATTAATGAAAACATCTAAGAAGTTAGGTAAGATTCCCTGAATGGGTGGAAACTAACCTTCTTGGGTGGTAATTCAAACAGCTCACAAAAGATATGGTCTTCCAAGCCATTAAGTTCTTTCAAACTAGCTGCGTCAGATTTACTGCATAGCTGCTCCCTGGAATCTACTTGGCCATTGCTACACAACGAATCGGCAAAATGTGCCATGTTCTCTTTCTCTGCTAGCGCATAAAGTANAAAATAATTAGAAAATAACTGGTATGTTTGCAAAAGTAGAATTAATGTGGAGTATATTGAAAAAATTAAAGATTGCTCGATTGCAATAATATATGAGAAAATTTCTTAGGCAACCTTAAATTCACTGTTGGTGAGATCAGAGCAAGGTTCAAAGTGAAGCTAAAAGTAAGAAAATGTAAGATTGTTAAACTAAAGATAGAAAATAATATCAGCCCATAAATTGTGTTAGAAATGAGACATCTAGCACGTTAGACCTTCTATCGGTTTAAACAACTAATTGGTAAGATCAATCATTTATCATATGATCAAAGATCACTTAGTCCTATAGTAAAATCTCTACAAAGTTACGAGTTTCATTTTGTCGGAATTGATGCCTTGATCTATTTTGGAGGTTAGCCACATCCATGGAGAGTTGGTAGAATGAAATCTACACCTAGAATATGTTTTATGATTTGCTTGTGATGTTACTTATCATTTGATTTTATTTTTGGGGATATATGTAGATTTTTTTTTTAATTGCATGCTAATCATATTTTGTACCAATTGTGATTGTTCTGATTTTTTTAAACCTTTTTTCTTCTTCAATTGTTAGTTTAATCTTAGACATGTTAAAGACCTACCATTATACACTTTCATGAAACCAGAANAATACTTTACAACTATTCACCTTAATTTCCAGATTAGCTTTTCTAATGAGACCAACGTTTAGGTTTTGCTTCGTTTTTGCTTTCTGCCCTTTTTCTTAATGAGGAAATCAGCCATAAAAAAGATAGGGGTCATTTAAATTTTTTTTAAAGAAATTCTACTGCTTTTTTCAAGATTTTTTCACAATTTGCTATAGGAAAACTGCTTTTGCAGGGCAAAATAAAAACTAAGGTTGAGAGCAAAAAGTTTTACAAAAAAAAAATAATGCATGAACCTTTGGCTACGCTTAGTGGAATAGCCTGTTGTAGAATACTAGGAGGAAAAGAAGCGACGATTAAATCTGGGGGTGGTTCTTTTCTGGGACAATTATTTTTTAGGAGCATCTACATACATAGCACACAATTCTTATATATTTACATATCTCACATCCAAATTTTCATATTATATAGCACTAAAATCTTTAATATCATATAAAAAATAGAACTATTGCCACTTTTTAAAAGTGAATACATATTTTTATGCATAAGCTTAAAGCACCAAAGTGTTGTATGTAAATATGAAAGTTTAGGTGTGGAAAATGTAACCACATAAGAATCATGTATTCATGTTACGTATGTATATTTTCAGCTAAAAGAAAGCTGGGCCATGGATTGTTTCAAGCAAAGACAAAATTTCAGTCTTTTTGCATCAAAACACATCAAACTCAACACAGGTAAAAACAACAACACGAAACGATAACAAGACATTATCCCACTAAATGGGGTCAGCTACATGAATCATTTTGCTCCATTGTGTGCTATTGTCATATTTTCATTGAATTCTAATAAATTAAGATCATTTTTTATATAATATGTCCAAATTTTTTTTAGGTCTACCTCTGTCTTTTTTAACATAAATTGAATCTAAAACATCTACTCTAATAACTGGATCATTAGCTGGTTGACGTTTAATATGAACAAACCATCTAAAACAACTTTATATAATATTGTTTATCATTGGACCTACACCAACCCTTTCACTAATACACAGGGTAAAGGGAATTAAAAAATAAACCTTTTTTAAGGACGGAGCTATCTTGAAATCAATCCAAAATGCCTGTTGCTATTTGGTTCTGGACAGTAATTAAATCGCCATGCTTCCAACCATACTATATACACAATAATAGCAACCAACTTATAATGCTCAAATACATACATTATAAAACAGAGCAGCTATGCTAAATATCAAATTAATCATGGAAAGGATAGTTATATACCTGTTCTCATTCTCTTCGAACTTTGAACTTTTCTCAACAAATTTTGGAGACTTAATGTGGCGTCAAAGTTGGTGTACATAAGACAAATATGGAAGGAATTGGCACCACATTTGACATTCTGCAACTCAACAATTAGAATGTTTCAAAACTTACCATAAACACCATAAACCTTCACCAAAATAAAACTTTCCTAACAACTTTATAACCGAAAATAGTAAACTAGATTTACTGAGAATGAGAAGAGTGAATACCAATTTTTTTTCAAGTGGCTCAGTTATCGATAGCCTCAAAGCATCCTTTAAGGAAATCTGATTGTGGAGAACCTTATCATTGAACCATGCTTCCCTATGATATTTCTTTTTCATATACAACCTAAACAAGTTTGATAGCTCTCAACTACAGGCAAAAAGGACTTTTGAAGCAAGTGAAAAATCATAAGTCAATGAGAGTTCTACAAGAAAATTTTTATTTCTGATGTTCTTTTCCTAGATTTTTTGCATTCTTCTGATGCTTCAGTAATTACTTGAAATAGGAGAATTGATGATAAGCTAAAAGAAATAAAAAATAATTTTATAACAGAAACTAAACAAACAGAATATACGTACTCATGCTATGCTAAGGTACACCAATTTGCCTATATCCCATACCAAGATAATTTTTTCCGTTTGCAAATAATATTTTAAAACAATATGCACTGCTCAAGTGTTAAATTCTAAGCGCATTGAAGAACATCACATTACCAGATAGAACGTTCATTAGCAACAATAACTGGTGGTATTGAAACTTCAAGAAAAAACCCATCAATTTCATGATTCTCTATTTTTATAGATTCAGCAATTTTCTCCACAAAGACATCAATTGAATAGTTATTCTCGGATCTCCTTTCGCCCAGATATAGTTCATTAGGAAATTGTAGTATACCCAAACATATTGAGCAATATTTTTGGTCAACATCTGATTCCTCTGAAGTATGGAATCCAAAAGAGATATGCTCGTTTTCTGAGATGGCACCATGGCAGTCATTTTTCACACTTAGAAAATAACGCAGCATTGGTCCTGTAAGAAGTGGGGAGGAGTAAGGAGCTCCACGAACCCCAAACAATCTAAAGATGCACCGCACACATACCTAAAGCAAAAAAAATAATGTAAGAATGAAATGTTGCAATTCAATAGTGGATTACATGAAAAAAACATTAATAAAATAATTAGAGAATAACTGGTATGTTTGCAAAAGTATAATTATAGTGAAAAAAGTATTAATAAAATAATTAGAAAATAACTGGTATGTTTGCAAAAGTAGAATTAATGTGGAGTATATTGAAAAAATTAAAGATTGCTCGATTGCAATAATATATGAGAAAATTTCTTAGGCAACCTTAAATTCACTGTTGGTGAGATCAGAGCAAGGTTCAAAGTGAAGCTAAAAGTAAGAAAATGTAAGATTGTTAAACTAAAGATAGAAAATAATATCAGCCCATAAATTGTGTTAGAAATGAGACATCTAGCACGTTAGACCTTCTATCGGTTTAAACAACTAATTGGTAAGATCAATCATTTATCATATG
The DNA here is from genome assembly GCA_002079205.1 of Phalaenopsis hybrid cultivar. NCBI lineage: Eukaryota > Viridiplantae > Streptophyta > Magnoliopsida > Asparagales > Orchidaceae > Phalaenopsis > Phalaenopsis hybrid cultivar. Next base: position 93,789 of record JXCR01145156.1, on the reverse strand, counting down.
ATCAAAGATCACTTAGTCCTATAGTAAAATCTCTACAAAGTTACGAGTTTCATTTTGTCGGAATTGATGCCTTGATCTATTTTGGAGGTTAGCCACATCCATGGAGAGTTGGTAGAATGAAATCTACACCTAGAATATGTTTTATGATTTGCTTGTGATGTTACTTATCATTTGATTTTATTTTTGGGGATATATGTAGATTTTTTTTTTAATTGCATGCTAATCATATTTTGTACCAATTGTGATTGTTCTGATTTTTTTAAACCTTTTTTCTTCTTCAATTGTTAGTTTAATCTTAGACATGTTAAAGACCTACCATTATACACTTTCATGAAACCAGAACAGTTCCGATTGAAATTGTTCTTACTCTCTTCAAAGAATAAAGATTTAACAAATAATCATAAAGGACAATGAACAATTTCATACCTTACAGCATAAAACCCACAGACAGATGACCGGACTATGGCCAAAAGTCTAGAATATCCTATTCAACTATATGAAAGTGACAGAATAGAACTTGTGAGTGAAGTTACCTTCCAGAGGATTTCACATGGAAAATTTGGAAATACTGAAAACGAGGAAATATATAACAGCAACACAATCAAAAGTGATAAAACGTGAAAAATTGTCGCAAATAAGTATAAAATTTGGTTTAAAAACAGGGAGATAAGCCAATTAACGGAGTTAGATCTTGTTAGTTCTCAAAATACAACAAATATGTATGTAATGGAGTTAGCTAAGTTATTGAATCTGTAAAAGAAANAGTGATAAAACGTGAAAAATTGTCGCAAATAAGTATAAAATTTGGTTTAAAAACAGGGAGATAAGCCAATTAGCGGAGTTAGATCTTGTTAGTTCTCAGAATACAACAAATATGTATGTAATGGAGTCAGCTAAGTTATTAAATCTGTAAAAGAAGTAAAATGAAAGATGATAGAAAGAGGAAGAGAACGGACCCCAGAAGACAAGAGATCGAGGGATACATGAAGAGGAGGGAGGGAGGTCACTGCGTGCGAGAAGATGATTCTCGCCTCTCCGGCCATCTCTCCGGCCATCTCAGCTCCTCCCGTAAGAAATCGACTATGAACCAATGGATAAAATCGTCTACTCCCGCTTACCCTAGGGGTAGGTTGGTAAAGTACTATTCTGTTCATAAAAAATTGATTTTCTAAGTAAATTTCCCCATTAATATATATAATTTTTAAAAAATATATATTAAAAATTTAAATAAAAAGAAAACAATCTTATGGGTCATCAACAAATTTGTACCATCTCTCAAGAATCTTGGGGGTAATTTAAGTTCAAGATAATTTATGGCCTCAATTTTAACAAATTTATAATCAAATTAATCTTCTGGATAAGACCAAATGATAACAAAATTGGTTCAATTCGAGTCAAATCAAATGTAGATCAAGTCGTTAAAGCTCATTCAAAGGCTTTAGATTGTTAAGTAAACAGTCAAATAAAACTCTAAATTAAACATATTTATAAACAAATCGAGCGTCTCAACAAGAGAAATCCAATGAGGTCACAATCTCTCAATTCTAATGTCATTAAAACCTTTAAATCATTTTAAAAANGAGGGATACATGAAGAGGAGGGAGGGAGGTCACTGCGTGCGAGAAGATGATTCTCGCCTCTCCGGCCATCTCAGCTCCTCCCGTATGAAATTGACCATGAACCAATGGATAAAATCGTCTACTCCCGCTTACCCTAGGGGTAGGTTGGTAAGTAGGAATTAAACAAATTAATTTAGGCGATCAATTGGATATCGAAATTGCATTTATGTAAATAAAATATGTACAAATGTAAATATATAAATTTTGCAGTCTGTATGTAAATCGCAAATACATAATTTTATTTCTTACTAAAGTTCTGTTCATAAAAAAATTGATTTTCTAAGTAAATTTCCCCATTAATATATATAATTTTTTTAAAAAAAATATTTGAAAATTCAAATAAAAAGAAAACAATCTTATGGGCCATCAACAAATTTGTGCCATCTCTCAAGAATCTTCGGGGTATTTAAGTTCAAGATAATTTATGGCCTCAATTTTAACAAATTTATAATCAAACTGATTTTCTATACAAGACCAAATGATAACAAAATTGGTTCAATTCGAGTCAAATCAAATATAGATCAAGTCATTAAAGCTCGTTCAAAGGCTTTAAATTGTTTAGTAAACAGTCAAATAAACTCTAAATTAAACATATTTATAAACAAATCGAGCGTCTCAACAAGAGAAATCCAATGAGCTCAAAATCTCTCAATTCTAACGTCATTAAAACCTTTAAATCATTTTAAAAAAATATCTCATAATGAAGGTGGAATAATATAAGCACTTTGATCATGTGGTTACATGAGGTATTTGCCAAAAAAGCAAAAATTTCCCTCCCTTGGAGACTATAAATAGACCCTCTCTTCACTTGGGGGACGGAGATAGAGAGAGAGAAAAATTCTAGTGTTATTTTGGACTAAAAACCCAACAATAAATTTTGGTCTCTGTAGTCTCTAATCATCATCGATCATTGTTCATCATTAGTCGCTCGCTGTTGTCGCACTTCTACTTGCAATGAAATATTTGAATAAGTCAGTAACATATAGCATCATATTAAAAATCCAGTGATAACTAATTATAATGTTATCTTGGACGAAAGACCCGGTGATAACTATTTCAAGCCTCCATAGCCATTAACCATCACCGTTAGCCACCAGTCGCAAGCCACCCCTGCTCTCCATCGTCGGTCATCTTTGTTTGTAACATCGTATCTGAAATACGACTATAACATATAACATTGTATTGAATATCCATCAATAACATTTGACAACATTTTCCAAACTCCTTAAGTTTTACATATGTTATATACAAACATGTGTAGAATTATACTCCCAGTTGTGAGATAATTATATATATATAATAATACACTTATTGTGAATTATTTTAACTAGTCTAAGCCCCACGATTGCTTCCCCTTATGAGTTTTTTCACGTAAAAAAAAACATGCGGACTCCTTCAATCAGTTTTTAATTATCTCTGTGTGTGTTGAATATTCGTGTAACCTTAAGATGATAGTTTATTACTCTTTCACTACGAATTTTCTTACACTCAACAATAATAATTCAACTAAACAATGAGTGAGTTTGTTTCTTTAACATTCTTAATAATTTAATGTTATTTTTTTTCTAATTAAATTATGTTATTATGCTGAGATAGATTGTGTTAAATAATTGTCCACTAGTATCTCTTAGTTTCGTCAATCAAACTTGATGATGAGTTTGTCAAAGGGAGGTTGTCCCACATATATTGAGTTTGGGGAAAAATTTTTTTTTTCTTTTGTGCTTAGCGCTCTAGTACCAGGAAGGCAGTGCGTGCTCAGTAATGGTTCAAAACACGAGAGCTCCACAACATCTGGAGTCAGCGCACCAACGCTCATTTGAGTGTCACGACACTTTTATCACAGCGGTAACCATATTTGAACATATTTAAACTTTAGAGTTTGGATTTTGCCGATGGGAATTGTGTGGATTTTGATTTTTTAGCGTAAGGGAGGAGAAAAAAGCTTGACTTCCAAAGTGTAAAAAAGTTTGTGTGGAGTAATTTATATGATTCCCCTCATTCTTTTTCATAGTTAATTTCTTAGTGTGATGTGACTCCGTGATTTTTTCTATTCTTAGATTTCTACACGCTAAATCTTATATTTTTGAGATTTTATGCTTTGCACGCTTATGTTTGAAGTTACATTTTACTCGTATCTTTTGAATCTATTCCGCATTTGATGTCACTCTCAACAAATTATTATTAGTATGTTTCGAAACATCGTACGAATAATGCAGCTTGATAGCCTTTTTTTGCTAGTTTGTGTTCATGGAGGGTATTATTTTAAATATAAGAATTTTGTAGATTTGCATGCATGCCACTCACTTTTTCTATATTAACATATCTAACATATAAACTTTCAACTTTTACGTGCATGTAGGGCTGTCAATAAAACTCGTTGTTCACGAACAGTTCGTGTTCGGTTCGTCAATGAGTTCGTGTTCAATTCGTTCGATAAGTAAACAAGATGAACGCGAACAAATTTTTTTTGTTCGGTTAGTTAAACGAACAAACACGAACAGTGATGTGTTCGTTCGTGTTTGAATCGTTATTGTTCGAAATATAAAATAATTATATATATAAATTTATGATATATTAAAAAATTATATTTGATAAATTATAATATATAATATAGTAATAATAATAATAATAATATATAAATATATTATATTAGTAATATACTAATATAGATATTATATATTTATATACATATATATATTTATATATATATTAATATTAGGGATGTCAAACTGGCTCATCGTTTGCGAACAAATCATGTTCGGTTCATGTTCGGCTCGTTCGTTAAGAAACAAACACGAACAATGACTTCATGAACGATTTCGAAGACGAGCTTATTTCAAACAATCTAAATTTCAAACGAACCGTACACGAACACAAGCTTTGTTCGTTCATGTTCGGTTCGTTAACACCCCTTCGTGCATGTATCTTACATTTGCATAAAAATGATGCATTTTTTTTTTCAACGGCAGTATAAATGTATTACATACATACAACCTAAATCTCATGTACTTACATATCAAACATCTAAACTTCAATTTTTTTACATTTATACCTCTCAAATCTTTCATATCACGTTAAAAATACCATGGCTTCAGTTTCTAAAAAGTGAAGTACATCTTTTAATGCACGCAAAATTATGATCACGTGAATCTAGACTTTAGAAGAAATCTGTGAGCATACAAATTGAAGGTTTCATCTATTAAATCAAACTTATAATAACATTTAGATTACAAATCGTGTTTATTACTTTATTGTCTCCCTTTTAATTATTTCCAGAAAGGTATAAAAACTCATCTTCTATTTTGCGCAAAACATTATCCATTTATAATCTTTTATTTAAAATAATGAAGTTTTCTTCTCTATCTGTTATTTATTATTATTATTATTTCATTATCTGTCACATCATTTAAGTTTTACATATTTGAGTGTCGTGTATCCCGACTTGTTAGTTGGCATCTGTGATGTTAGTTGTAAGTCCCCTGAGGTCAGGGGTTCGAATCCCCTTCTAGCGACGGTCGTCTGATAAAAGGTGGTATTCAAATTGTTAGGCACATTAGGAATCACTAGGGACTCTTATAATAGTCTCTAGCCATTCCTTAATAAAAAAAATTAAAAAATATATATATTTTTACAAAGTTGATGTGTGTGTCGGCCATTAACTCGTGATTTTATAAATGATTGGGCTCCACTTGCAACAAAACTTGGCCCATTTGCAACAAACATGGCCCACTTGCATTACTTCTTGTACTTTTGTCAATTCACAGGGACCATTCAATAATTCAATGACTTCCTTTAGTTGGATTCATTTCAAACTTCTAAAATATTTAAAATATAATATAATATTTTATGATATTTTATGCTATAGATTATGAATATTTAATTTATGCTCTATTCAAATAATAAAAAAATAACTTATGCCTCTGCTACAAAAATATGAACTCCACTAATATGCATATAATGAATCAATAATATTTTTATTGTTGATATACATAATTTATTAAAATGATTAATTCAAGTAGATGTAAAGAACTTGAGCTAAAATTTATGAGAATCTAATAGTTTTATTGATTATTTTTTGGGGCATTTACTAGAGGCGTAAATGAACTGAACACGAACGAATAGAGCTCATTGACGAACCGAACCGAACATTTACATACATACGAACCGAACATAGCTCATTGACGAACCGAACACGAACTTATCGCAAACAACGAGCTTTTTTGACAGCCCTAGCATTTACATACATACCCTATAATTCTTATGTATTTATATATCTAACACCTAAAAAATTATATTTATAGGCATATTACTAAATATCACCATCATTAAACTAGCAGCCTCATCCCTCCTTGAGTATTAAAAAGAGTAAGAAGCACTCTCCACAAGCTAACTCTACTAAGAAGACATAATAATCAAAAATTTAAATTTCATCTAAAAACATAAGAGAAATATAAAGAAAAATAGAAGACATAAAAAGCAAAATTCATCTCAAATAATTTCAATTCTACAAGCTGGAATTCATTAAAAAAAAATATAAACAAAAATATAAACAGATAAATGCTCAAATATTGATTACTGAATATGTTTTTAATTTCAGTTTTAAATGTCCAGAATATCTTGATACAAACTTTTTTTTTTTCCATACCAGGTTGATAATTCAGTCGTCTTGCTCCACCAACTGCCGGAAATTGATCGGAGCGGCGAACTCCGGCGAACCGCCATAGATGGCCAGACCTGCAAGCTTAGATGCTGCATGTGTTGGATGTAACCTATCCCAGAACAAGTATCTGTTTCGTTCAAAGCAGAAGGAAGCATTCGGAACTCTCCGTTAAATTTTCCTCCACCACAGCATGCAGTTTTAGTCTCTTTAATACCTATGTATGATACAAATTAAGAATATTTTCTATGCCAAAAACAATAATTTCCCATGAACTGAATCTCTTGATAATATAAAATTTAGTAATTTGCCAAACAAACAAATACTTATAATCATACGTGTTAAGAAATGTTTGTGNTAAGAATATTTTCTATGCAAAAAACAATAATTTCCCATGAACTGAATCTCTTGATAATATAAAAGTTTGTAATTTGCCAAACAAACAAATACTTATAATCATACGTGTTAAGAAATGTTTGTTTTATAGTTGAAAAATATGTTGATGTTAAAGTGTATCATATGATAGGACCTTACCAATAAGTTTAAATTTTGAGTTGAAAATGAATATAACGGTTAGTTTGATATGACTTGTGCTTTCTTTTTATGCTGACAAAATTTTTTTAAAAGAAGCACTTTCCATTCAGCTTTTTCAAAAGTAGCTTTCCTAAAGAAAATTATTGGAATAACAAAGCAATTTTATCATCTAAACAACCTGCACTGTTTGTTGATTGTATTTTTCTTATTGATATATTTTTAGTGCGTTTTTTATATGTTTTAATTTCTAGAAACAAACTAATCTATTTTTGGAAACACTCAAAATAATTTTAGATGCTTTGAGTGTTTTGAAAAACAATCATATCTTAATCCTATATGCCAAACATATTATGTTTCAAATTAAAACATAATAAAATAAAATAAAATAATAAAAATAGAAAACTNGGAATGACAAAGCAATTTTATCATCTAAACAACCTGCACTGTTTGTTGATTGTTTTTTCTTATTGATATATTGTTAGTGCTTTTTTTATATGTTTTAATTTCTAGAAACAAACTAATCTATTTTTGAAAACACTCAAAATAATTTTAGATGTTTTGAGTGTTTTGAAAAACAATCATATCTTAATCGTATATTCCAAACATATTATTTTCAAATTAAAACATATTAAAACAAAATAAAATAAGAAAAATAGAAAACATGAAAGTAATCTCAAACAGGCTCATCAAGTTTTGTATTTACCGAGTGCGGACGGATTGCGGATGATATTTGAAACGACCGCATTGGAACTTCCGACGGAATACTTCATCCCTTTCAATGTCAAGCTAAGGTCATGCATAAGAGCCGCCACGGCTTTGTTGAATCGCAAAGATAGTTCATTGAGCACATCTAGACAGCCACTAGTAGGGTTTAGACTCCTTGGATATGGACAGCATCCAATAGGTGGAATATCAACAATCCCAAACCTCCTTGCTCCCAAATTGTACAATTTCTGTAGCATTCAATCAAAGAGATCAGTTCCTTAAAGTTTAGTTTTTATATTTATACCACCCAAATCAGTCATATCACATAAAAAATATCACCAATTTAGCTTTTTAAAAGTAAAATACATCGTTTCATGTATAGGAAACATCGCAAGTACGTAAAAATTGAAGTCTAGGTGTTAGATATGTACATGCATAGGAATTGAGTGGTATATATGTATGTAAANAAAAAAAAATTCAAACACATTGTTAGCTTATTTAAAATTAAAAATAAATCCAACATGAATTTGCAGTTTAGATCTTCAGCTAGAAACTAGTAAGCAAAACCAATTCAAATTTCTCAACCAACGAACCCTACTCTTCAATAATCAATTCCATAAACAAAATCCATCTCTCTCTCGCCCTCTCTCGACCCATCGTATGCATCTGAAACTACAGACAAAACCAAAACTAAAACCAGAAAAAATAAAGCAAGATAAGCCAGCTCAACTAACCCAAAAAATCGATGCCATTATAGCCATTGCTGAACCTCCCTGTAGGTCTCTTCCCCGGAAAATCGACGCCATTGTGAGGGAAATTGGCCTTAGCAGTGCTCCCCGGCAAGTAATTATTGTTTCCGACGTCGGCGGTCGAATCACCGAAGACATAGATCGCCGGAACCCTATCAGCTCCGGCAGCCACCTCCCAAAAGAGAAAAGTGGAGAGGAAGAGCAGAGAGGATACTGAAGTAAGCTTCGTTACGAGGAAATCCATAGTGCGATGTCCTGCTCACCAGCAAGCTTTGCTGCTGCTAAAAGCAGAGTTCCACCTTGGTCAGGACGATGAGATCACTTACGGTAGCAACTAAATAAAATAAAAATAAATAATCCTATCTATTTATTTGAACGGGAATTTACATTTTATTTCTCACATTAAATTAAATTAGCCTTTAGATTGTAATCCTTATCTTTTTATTGGCTCTGTGGGTGTAAGTAGGTCAAGCCGACTCGTGAGTCAGCTCGATAAGTTGCTCTTCAACTGAGCTCGATGTGCTAACATGCTAAGCTCAAGCTAGTCCCGACTCGACTTATCAACTCGCTAGTTGACTCGTTTAAAATAATATTAGTATTGTTGAGAAAATTAGGGCGAGGAAAAACTAGAACGACACAAATCCAGAAGAACATAGAGATTTAACGAGGTTCGGCAAAGATGCATACGTCCTCGGGAGTAGAGCGGCGAGTTCCTTTCAATATTCAGAAAAAAGATTACAGAATAGAGGGATATCTCCTGGGGTTACTAACAGACTTATTTATAACCTCAGGAATAAACCCTATGCACAATATGTAATTACAACATTACCCCTGTACTATACCGCGGGGCTTTGCCTCCGTACTCCAACCCGCGTGACTTCCCAATTTGGACAGTTTCTTCCGCTCCGCTTCGATCCAGCGCGTTTGTCCCTATATGGTATATGAGTCATACCATAACAAATATAAAATACACTGTAAATATATTAAATTTGAAGACTTTTTTTTTATTTTTAAAGTTCTAAAAAAATTTAAAAATAACTTTTCTATTTTATATTAAGTTATTTTATGTGTTTATCTCTCAATTTCTCATTTTATTATAATACTAACTTACATTAATATTATAATTTTTTCTTTTACAATAAACAAGTTTGCTAGTGAGCTCGAGTTTAAACTCGAACTCATAGACTTAAGCTCAAACTTGAACTTGAATTCGATAAAATTAATCAAGCTCAAGTTTAAGTCGAGGGTGACCCGAGCTCGACTCAACTCATTTACAGCCATATTGACTCTCTTTTGATTATTTTATTTAAAATGGTCTTCTAAAAACTATGTATATATAACTATACATATCACTCAATTTTTATGTATTTATATATCTAATGCCTAAACTTTTAGTTTTAATTATACATGAACTTATTTATACATGAAAATATGTAAATCACTTTTTATAAATTAAAATAGTGATATTTTTATGTGACATGAGGTATTTGGACTATATAAATATAAAAGTAAAATTTAAGGGTTAGATATGTCAATATATAAAATTAAGAGGTATGTATGTAAATGCCACAATTTTATAATAAAGTCAAATGAGCAATGTTTTTCCTTCACTAAAGCTCCTAAATCTTGGATCTTAGAGCTCCTGCAATCCAAGTAATCGAACTTAAAATATTAGGGGTTGAATTTATAAATAAAAGAAATATTTGTGGTAAGTAACTACAAAAAAAAAAAATATTTTTTAAATAAAATAAAATTTAATAAGATAGTCCAAGATTAAAATTATGTATGTATCATAATATATAAATAAATAATTTTTAATAAAATCAGTTTTGTATTTTATTTTTATTATTGTTTTTGTATTTAAAATAAATATTTTTTAGTACATATATGTTTTCCTTTTAAATTTTATATGTATGATAAGTCAATAATATATAAATAAATGATTTTCAATAATAATGTTAATCGACCGACCAAATTTCTTAAAAAGACTACTTGAAGAATATGGCAAGGTTTTGAGCTCTTAAGTGTTTAATTATGTACAATTATCAAATAATATATGTTGCCCGAGTTAGGGATTATTACAAATTTTTATATATGTGGGTCCATATATAATAAAATTATACATTATGTTATATTAATTTTATTAAGCTTAAAATTATGATTAAATAAATATTAATTATGACTTATGTGGCGTCTTAATATGTACACGCAACTCAAGTATAAATAGGGCATCTGCTTGTCAGTTGTGAGTCTTCTCTAGTCTGGGGTTCGATTCCCCTCGTGTGTAGAATGCAGTGCTCGAATTATAGGCACAAGAGGAATGATCGGGGCTCGTATCATAGCATCCGACCATTTCTTTTTTTTTTTAGAAAAAAAGTATAAATAGGGTCATGGTCCACAATCTAAGAGGTTTGTTCCCCTTTTACTCACATATCATCTTAAATGAAAATAAATGTCTTTCTTTTCTCGCGAAAACCACTTTAGATTTCGAAGATTAATAACCCCGTATTTGCAATTCAATGGATGGATTAGAATTTTTCGATGATTTCACATGATTCCGACCCTCATGAATTCTCAGAAATCTCATCAAGGTTATCATTTCCATCGACCACTTCACCCATGCATGCATATTTTGATTCAACCACATCATTTGCATCATACACACCGACCCAAAACACAAAGTCAAATTCATATTTTTATAAAGTATTCATGTAAATCATAATATTTACTTTTCAATTCATATACTTGAATTTTCACCACATTTCTTTTACACTTTTCAGCAAAGCAAATTNACATATTTAATACTTAAATTTCATATTTTTTATATGCATACCACTCCAATCTTTAACATCACATCAAAATACCACCATCATTACATCTAAAAATGAAATATACCTTCTCAAGTATAGGTTTACACACCAAGGTGTTATAATTGTAAATATCAAATTTTGGGTGTTAGGTATGTAAATACAAACATTCTCTTGTTTTATATCAAAATATTAAAATCAAGCGTAGGGAACCTAGAGCTTCAGTTAGGGATCAGTAGACCAATTAGTTAAAGTTTCCTCCAAGCCAATAGTTCATCAACTACCAGTAACTAAAAGATTCCATCTCTTTCAAGTTATCTCTCACATGGAATAAATCAGAAAAAATAGAACAAAATATGAAGCTATAACAATAAAAAATAGCAAAAAAAAAAAAAAAGTTTNTCATCAACTACCAGTAACTAAAAGATTCCATCTCTTTCAAGTTATCTCTCACATGGAATAAATCAGAAAAAAATAGAACAAAATATGAAGCTATAACAATAAAAAATAGCAAAAAAAAAAAAAATCAGAAAATATGTTTTAATTTTAGATGCCACCGCCATACTAAACTCAGACCACCGGAAACTTGCTATTTACAAATCAACCAGCCACTTTCTCCATTTTTCAAATTCTCACTCAAAAATCGAAATTCATGGCAAAATCCCAACCCATTTTAGGCCGGATTTAAGCAAGATTTAGCTTAAATCTCGCCAATCAGAATTTTGGGAACTTCAAACGTTCACATGATCTAACAAATTTAACGGTTTCGCTCTCAGAATTCTTAAATCCTTAAAAAAATAGCCAAACAGCTTTCAGATTTCAATCCCCTAAAGCTTTACTAAATTCTATTTGTTTTTTTTCTTGTTCTCTTAATTTTTTTTAGAAGTTAAGTTTGAGTTAAATCCTGCTGCAAACGAAAATAACAACTCAATGAACAATAAGAAAGACAATTTGTTTGAATTAAAAAAAAAATTCAAACACATTGTTAGCTTATTTAAAATTAAAAATAAATCCAACATGAATTTGCNAAAAATAGCCAAACAGCTTTCAGATTTCAATCCCCTAAAGCTTTACTAAATTCTATTTGTTTTTTTCTTTTTTCTCTTAATTTTTTTTTAGAAGTTAAGTTTGAGTTAAATCCTGCTTGCAAACGAAAATAACAACTCAATGAACAAGAAAAAAGACAAATTGTTTGAATAAAAAAAAAATTCAAACACATTGTTAGCTTATTTAAAATTAAAAATAAATCCAACATGAATTTGCAGTTTAGATCTTCAGCTAGAAACTAGTAAGCAAAACCAATTCAAATTTCTCAACCAACGAACCCTACTCTTCAATAATCAATTCCATAAACAAAATCCATCTCTCTCTCGCCCTCTCTCGACCCATCGTATGCATCTGAAACTACAGACAAAACCAAAACTAAAACCAGAAAAAATAAAGCAAGATAAGCCAGCTCAACTAACCCAAAAAATCGATGCCATTATAGCCATTGCTGAACCTCCCTGTAGGTCTCTTCCCCGGAAAATCGACGCCATTGTGAGGGAAATTGGCCTTAGCACTGCTCCCCGGCAAGTAATTATTGTTTCCGACGTCGGCGGTCGAATCACCGAAGACATAGATCGCCGGAACCCTATCAGCTCCGGCAGCCACCTCCCAAAAGAGAAAAGTTGAGAGGAAGAGCAGAGAGGATACTGAAGTAAGCTTCGTTACGAGGAAATCCATAGTGCGATGTCCTGCTCACCAGCAAGCTTTGCTGCTGCTAAAAGCAGAGTTTCACTTTGGTCAGGACGACGAGATCACTGACGATAGCAACTAAATAAAAAAAAAAAAATAATCCTATCTATTTATTTGAAGGGTAATTTACATTTTATTTCTCACATTAAATTAAATTAGCCTTTAGATTGTAATCCTTATCTTTTTGTTGGCTCTATCGGTGTAAGTAGGTCAAGCCGACTCGTGAGTCAGCTCGATAAGTTGCTCTTCAACTGAGCTCGATGTGCTAACATGCCGAGCTCAAGCTACTCCCGACTCGACTTATCAGCTCGCGAGTTGACTCCTTTAAAATAATATTAGTTATAAAAGTCACTTACAATCTCTTATTTAATACAATAAATTATCATTCTCTACATGTACTTTTTCTTATCTTTGATTTCCCACGTAAAATCTATGTTTTTTCTTTTGCATACTTTATTATTTGTTCCATGGATTCAATATCAAGTTATAACAACACAAAATTATTTTTATTTATAAAAGCATTATTTTATAGGAAGATTTATATAAATATCACTCAATTTTTATGTATTTATATATCTAATGCCTAAACTTTTAGTTTTAATTATATATGAACTTATTTATACATGAAAATATGTAAATCACTTTTTATAAATTAAAATAGTGATATTTTTATGTGACATGAGGGATTTGGACAATATAAATATAAAAGTAAAATTTAAGGGTTAGATATGTGAATATATAAGAATTAAGAGGTATGTATGTAAATGCCACAATTTTATAATAAAGTCAAATGAGCAATGTTTTTCCTTCACTAAAGCTCCTAAATCTTGGATCTTAGAACTCGTGCAATCCAAGTAATCGAACTTAAAATATTAGGGATTGAATTTATAAATAAAAGAAATATTTGTGGTAAGTAAATACAAAAAAAAAAAATTTTAAATAAAAAAAAATTTAATAAGATGCTCCAAGAGTAAAATTATGTATGTATCATAATATATAAATAAAAATTTTTTAATAAAATCAGTTTTGTATTTTATTTTTATTATTGTTTTTGTATTTAAAATAAATATTTTTTAGTACATATATGTTTTTCTTTTAAATTTTAAATGTATGATAAGTCAATAATATATAAATAAATGATTTTCAATAATAATGTTAATGGACCGGCCAAATTTTTTAAAAAGACTACTTGAAGAATATGGCAAGGTTTTGAGCTCTTAAGTGTTTAATTATGTACAATTATCAAGTAATATATGTTACCCGAGTTAGGGATTATAACAAATTTTTATATATGTGGGCCCATATATAATAAAATTATACATAAAGTTATCTTAATTTTATTAAGCTTAAAATTATAATTAAATAAAGCTTAATTATTTGACTTATGTGATGTCTTAATATATACACTCAACTCAAGTATAAATAGGGCATCTGCTTGTCAGTTGTGAGTCCTCTCTAGTCTAGAGTTTGATTCCCCTCGTGTGTAGAATGCGGTGCTCGAATTATAGGCACATGAGGAATGATCAGGGATCGTATCATAGCATCCGACCATTTCTTTTTTTTTTAAAAAAAAAGTATAAATAGAGTCATGGTCCACGGTCTAAGAGGTTTGTTCCCCTTTTACTCACATATCATCTTAAATGAAAAGAAATGTCTTTCTTTTCTCGCGAACACCACTTTAGATTTCAAAGATTAATAACCCCGTATTTGCAATTCAATCAATGGATTCATATACGTTTTCGATCAGAATTTTTCGATGATTTCACATGATTCCGACCCTCATGAATTCTCAGAATTCTCATCAAGGCTATTATTTCCATCAATCAGTTCACCCATGCATGCATATTTTGATTCAACCACATCATTTGCATCATACACACCGACACAAAACACAAAGTCAAATTCATATATCTATAAAGTATTCATGTAAATCATAATATTTACTTTTCAATTCATATACTTCAATTTTCACCACATTTCTTTTACACTTTTCAGCAAATTAAATAACCCTTCAAAAAAAAAAAAAATCAGCAAAGGCATGACAGTCTAGGATCACAGATCACACCAAATTGACCTTAATCAAACGGTCAGAATTTGATTGTTTTCAGGCCGCTCCAAAACCAAATGAAAATGCTTCATCCAGTGATTCATATACCATCACAACAAACAAAATGTATCAAAATTACATACATTGTTTCAATACTTGGTATGTATGAGAAAAACAAGTAGACTGATTACAACAAAGCAGTTTCGATTCAAAAATACAATTTCCCCTTTTAGAATTTATGGGGGAGGCTGGGATCAGTGGTAGTATAAGCTGCGGTGAACATCCAGTACAGATTTATCTTGACTGGATTTCGTTTAAAAAAGAGCCGATTCAGGACTTGTCCCCAGATTTGGACTCTTTCTCCACTCTGCGTTTGATGTCGCGTTTCAGCAGCTCCGTGAATTCCTGTAACGTGATTTATGTCATGTTTTTGTATTAAGAAGATGTATTGTACATGTTTGGGTGGAATAGAGATGCTGAATTTAGCATCATCGAAGGCATTTCTCCACATTTTTTTTAGAGATATTTACATACATAGCACACAATTCTGATGTATTTAGATAACTCAGACAGGAAGTTTCATATCTATGAGGATAGCACTCAAATAATTAATATCTATTAGATTTATAACAACAATCAAAGTCCTGCTTATTATTTCTTGCCTATTGGCTTTAAATTCCCTTATTATGTTTTTTTTTTTCTTTTAATTTGATTCTGTTTTATTTCTTTACTTTGTTGTTCCTATTGTAATTGGGTTTACATACCCCTTATTCTGCACTATTCCAACTCTCAACATGATATCAGAGTCAAACCCAGCCATCGGCCTCCTCTGCTGGTTCCAGCTACCGCAACCTCCTAGCCAGTCGGCTTCCTCTACTGGTTCGGCTTCCAGTTAGATTCAACCGTAGGTTCCAAACTACAGCCTTATGTTCCAAAATCTAATTTTATTCAGGCTCCCGTTCAAAAACTGCAGGCTCCGAGCCTCCTGTTCCAAAACTGCCGCAACCTACTAGAGCCTCCTATTCCAAAACCGCAGCCTATTTTCTCCAGCAGCCATAGTTCTCCCTGTTGCCTGATCCAGCTGCAAGTCCTGCAACCTCTTCTGCCGTAACCCTACCAGAATTGTTCGATGGGTCAAACCTCAACAGCATCTTTTTTGGCTCAGACGGAATTACGACGGTTTCCTCCACTAACCGTCAGAAGGTGTTCGTGATTCCATCGGAAGATCTACTTATATTTCTGCTCCCTTGTAGACAGCAAGATTGAAAACCAACATGGATTTTTTAATCACAACACATAAATTGAATGACCGTAACTTTCTCCAATAGTCCTAAGCAGTGTTTTTGTTCATCAAAAGACGTGGGAAGTTTGGTCACCTCACAGGTATGGTTCGTGAGCCTCCAAAGATTGACCAGGACTATGGACTTGAGAAGTGAAGAACTTCATGGTCATGTCGTGGCTGATCAACTCCATGGAGACTTTGATTGGTCGATCATACATGTTCCTCCGTTCTGCTAGTGAACTCTGGATGATTGTCCTTGATACCTACTTGGAAGTAGAAATTTCCGACAAACTTTATAAGGTATTTAAGAAAATTCGGGAGACAAAACAGAGGTCAAGGATCGTGACCCAGTATTATAATGACCTTGTTGCACTATGGATGGAATGCGACCTACACTATAACTATACTTAAGATTCTTCAGCCAATCCATCCCTCTTCCAAAAGATTACAAAAAAGGATCATATGTTCCAATTTCTGGCTGGTCTTAACAAAGAACTTGACAAAGTCTGAGGCCGCAATCTTGAACGGGATCCTCTTCCTTCCACTTGCGAAACCTTCACTGAGATTCGTTGGGAAGAAAACAGGAGATTTGACATGCTTGACACTCTACTCCATCAGCTGAATCATCCACCATGATCTCAAAAAGTGTTCAGTCCTCGTCTATGTCATGTTGGACTAGTCACCTCACTTGCGATGGCTGTCACAAACCTAGCCACACTCGGGACAAGTGTTGGAAACTTCACAGCAAGTAAACATACAAATCTTCTTCCAAATCCCCTGCTACCAAAGGTCTCACGGTGACATCTGAGCCTACCACAACTCAGTCGACTCCTACCCTGGACATCTTGGAATCTTCTGAATCACTGANAAACTTCACAGCAAGTAAACATACAAATCTTCTTCCAAATCCCCTGCTACCAAAGGTCTCACGGTGACATCTAAGCCTACCACAACTCAGTCGACTCCTACCCTGGACATCTTGGAATCTTCTGAATCACTGGAAAACTAAATTAAGCAATTGATCAAACTTTTTAGAGCCAAGTAAGTCTCTACGGTTCCATCAACCTTTCACGTTCGACAAAGTACTCTTCCTATGACCCTCACAGTCTATTCTTCCTCTAGTCCGTGGATCATTGATTCGAAAGCCACAAATCACATCACAAGCTTTCTCGACTTACTATCCTGGCTTTGAAAAAAAATGCAGCCATAATTGCCAACGGTTCTTGTAGTTCCATTGTTGGTAAATTGTTGATTGTACTGACAACCAATCCAACTCTAAAGTTTGTTTTACATGTTCCTCAGTTGCAATATAACTTGTTATCTATTAGCAAGTTGATGAATGATGTTGATTGCATTGCTAACTTTTCTTCTGATGGTTGTGTTTTTCAGGATCGTCGTTCGAGAAGGATGATTGGAACTGCTAAGATGGTAGTTGGATTCTAGTACTTTCAAGTGCAGAGCATGAAAAATACATACATACGTTTTAGAAGTTATAGCTTATCTCGAGTCATTGAATGTCTCATTATGTTATTGCATTGTCGTTTAAGTCATCCTAGTTTCCAATATTTAAAAAAAAAATGTATCATTTGATGTTTGCATAGAAACCCTTCTAATTTCAATTGTGAGACATGTCACTTAGCCAAACATCATCGAGTTCATTACCCATCCCACACTTACACTCCTTTCGCTTCTCCCAACTATACCAATAAAAGGTGGTTCCTAATTTTGATTGATGATCACACTCGGATGACGTGGATCTACATTTTAAAAGACAAATCAAAAGTTATTGTCACATTCCAAAACTTCTACACAAGTCAATACAAAATTCTTATTCAGATCTTTCGGACCGACAATGATCGTGAATTTTCAACTCTATTTTAGATGAATTCTAGTTAAGGGTATCCTCCACCATAGCTCATGTATGGTCACTCATCAACAAAATGGGATAGTCGAGAAGAAAAGCAGTCACCTCCTTGACATTGTTCGCTCTATTATGTTTCAATTGGATGTCCTGAAACGTTTTTGAAATAATGTCATTCTCACTGTCACATATCTCATAATTAGATATCTCTAAAATTCAAAAGTTTTGCACACCCTTAGCCATCCTGATGTCATGCTTTCTTGTCAATCGAATCTTCACCACATTAGACCCCAAGATTTTTAGGTGCTGCCTTTGTTCGGAACACTACCCCAATCGGAGTAATAAGCTTGATCCCCGATCCATAAAATGTATATTCTTTAGGCACTCTGTTACTCAAAAGAGACATTTGTGCTTTGATCATACCACTAACAAAATCTATTTGAGTGCTGATGTCTCCTTTTAAAGTGTTCCATCATTTCCTAGCTCGTCCTCAAGTGAGGGGGAGCTTAGGTTTTTAGATATTATCCTTATCATACTGCAATGGATATTCCCCTCATTGTTCTTGTTACAGAAGATTTCCCTGTCCCGGTAAATGCACCATCCGGTCAGTGCACCATCTCCTCCCACTATACGTGTCCACACTCGACGCACCCATTCCAATGCTCCTATGGAACTCGCTTCCTTCTTACATGACCTTGACTCCACTCTGGGCGAGACACCCTCAGCGCAACACCTCGAAATGAAGAGGTTAGTTCTCCAAGTAAGGTATGCAATCAAACATGTTCTCTCTATTCTTTAACAAAATATATCACTTTCCGCAGTTTATCACCGACCTACAGAGCATTTCCACCACACTAACGAACCATCAGCTCCCTACTATTGAGGTTGCTCTTGTTGATCCAGCCTGGAAAACAACAGTAATTGAGGAGATGAATGCCCTTCAACGGAATCATACATGAGACGTCGATGATCTTCCTCAGGATAAGAAAGTTGTGGGGCGTTGATGCATTTTTAGCACCAAGTTCAACTCAGATCATTTGAGCGCAAAAAAACACGATTAGTTGCCAAAGAGTACTTGCAGACCTACGAAGTTAACTATGAGAAGTCATTTGCTCCAGGGGCTAAGTTAAACATTATTGGTGTTTTGTTATCCCTTGCAGTGAATCTGGATCGGCTTTTATTTCAGCTAGATGTCAAGGATGTGTTCTTTAATGGAGAGCTTACAGAAGAGGCATACATGTCTCTTCCTCTTGACTTTGACTCTGTTGCATCCAAATGACAAGTTTGCGAGCTGTGAAAGTCTACATATGGACTAAAACAGTCCTCTAGGGCTTGGTTCGACAAGTTCACAAAGGTGATCATGGGTCATGATTTTACTCAAGCTTAATCGGATCACACTCTTCCAGCATTCCTCCAATGGCCAAGTACTTATTATTATTATCTATGTTGATGATATTGTTTTTATGGGTAATGATCTCCCAGCACTGGAGTCACTGAAAGACATTCTTGCTAAATCCTTTAAAACGAAGGATTTGAGATCTCTCCGATATTTCTTATGCATAGAAGTGACTCTATCATCTTGGGGTATTTGTCTATCTCAGCGCAAATATGTGATTGATCACTTGAACGAGAACAATCTTCTTCTATGCAAATTAGTGATTGTCCCTATGGATCCCAATGAAAAATTATATGATATTCTTAATGTTGTGTCTGTCAACAAAACTCACTACCAGCGTCTTGTGGGAAAACTCATCTACCTCGCCCATACTCGTTTCGACATAAGTCACACAATTGGTATAATGAGTCAATTCATGCATGACTCTTATGTGCATCATCTCCCAGCTGTCTACCAGATTCTCCACTATTTTAAAGATAATTTGGGCTCAAGTTTGATTTTCACTTGTCATACATCTCGGTCTATAACTGTTTATACAGATGTTGAATGGGTCAAGTCGGTTCATAACCTACATTCCACCTCAAGATATTGCTCATTTGTATGGGAAATTCGGTTACATGAAAAGGCAAAACAGTCTGTGGTAGCTTGGAGGAGTGTTGAAGTTGAACTTTGGTCCATGGCCTTGGGGATCTGTGAAGCCTTCTGGTTACGCATCATGCTCCGTGAATTTCGTATGTCAACCTCCGTCTTGCTACAATTATTCTATAATAATATGATCGCCATCAACATTGCTCACAATCCAGTCCAGTGTGATCGCATCAAACATGTGTAGATTGACAGACGCTTCATTAAGGTAAAAATTGAGTCCGGGAAAATTTGTGTGCCTTTTGTACCCTCAAGTGGTTAACTAGCGGATATCTTCACCAAAAATCTGTCTCGACCTTTGTTCGATGACTTCAAATCCAAGTTGAATATGATTGACATTTATGTTTCAACTTAAGGGGGGTTATTAGATTTATAACAACAATCAAATTCTTAGTCATTATTACCTATTATTTCTTATCTATTAGCTTTAAATTCCCTAATTATGTATTTCTTTTTTTGCTTTATCCTGCTTTATTTTTTTCCTATTGATTTTATTCGATTTTATTTATCTCCTTTGTGTCTATTGGGTTTAAATACTCCTTCATTTATCAATAAATATGTGCTGCTCTATTCCAACTCTCAAATATATCACATAAGAAATTGCTTTATTACCATTTTTTAAAAGTGAAATACACCTTTTCATGCATATTGGCTTAAAGGCAGACATGAAAATACATAAGAATTGTGTGCTATGTAAATTCACTTTTTCATCTTAATAAATCAGAACAGAAAAACAAGAAGAAAGCCCATAAACGATAAAGAGATAACTGAAAACATTTTATAGATCACAAGAGAGACGGGAAGAAAGCTGATGGAACAAAGAAATGAGAAGCTGCATCAACTAATAAATGCATATTGATTCATTTGGATCAGGAAGTAAATGTATGCTGTTTGCTCAAAAGTACTAAAGAAAATTAATCCAATACTTCGTTTGGTTAAGCTCTTCTTTTTGTAAAAACTTGTCAAAAATCTATTTTTTAAAAAAGGCTGCTTTTTAAAAGTTAAATAAGAATAGTATGAAGATGGAGTTTTTTTAGTAAGTGCTTTTAAAAAAGCATAACAATCAAACAGGTTACTAAATAACTAAGGGAAATTTACGTACATACCGAACAATTCTTACAACTTTACATATCTAACACTTAACATTTAATATTTATATTTATAACAACTTGGTGTCATAAATCCATGTATAAAAAGGTGCATATGACTTCTAAATTGTTAGTAAGTTTTTTTTTTAATGTCATGTTAGCATTTGAGTGTTATGAATGTAAATATTAAATTTAGGCGTTAAATATGTAAATATACAAGAATTTTGTGGTATATATGTAAAAGCCCCAATAAATAAAGGATTTTTTCTGAAACGAAATCCAGTTTGGAAGCTTCCTCNAATTTAGGCGTTAAATATGTAAATATACAAGAATTTTGTGGTATATATGTAAAAGCCCCAATAAATAAAGGACTTTTTTTCTGAAACGAAATCTAGTTTGGAAGCTTCCTCAATCGAGGTCGAAAGGNTCACGTTCGACAAAGTACTCTTCCTATGACCCTCACAGTCTATTCTTCCTCTAGTCCGTGGATCATTGATTCAAATTAGTAATCGTCCCTATGGATCCCAATGAAAAATTATTTGATATTTTCAATGTTGTGTCTGTCAGCAAAACTCACTACCAGCGTCTTGTGGGAAAACTCATCTACCTCGCCCATACTCGTTTCGACATATGTCACACAATTGGTATAGTGAGTCAATTCATGCATGACTCTTATGTGCATCATCTCCAAGCTGTCTACCAGATTCTCCACTATTTAAAAGATAATTTAGGCTCAAATTTGATTTTCGCTTGTCATACATCTCGGTCTATAACTGTTTATATAGATGTTGAATGGGTCAAGTCGGTTCATCATCGACGTTCCACCTCAATGTATTGCTCATTTGTATGGGAAATTCGGTTACATGAAAAGGCAAAAACAGTCTGTGGTAGCTCGGAGCAGTGTTGAAGTTAAACTTTGGTCTATGGACTTGGAGATCTATGAAACCCTCTGGTTACGCATCATGCTCCGTGAACTTCGTATGCCAACCTCCGTCCCATTAGAACTATTCTATGATAATATGGTCGTCATCAACATTGCTCACAATCCAGTCCAGCGTGATCGCATCAAACATGTGTAGATTGACAGACGCTTCATTAAGGTAAAAATTGAGTCCGGGAAAATTTGCACCCAAGTGGTCAACTAGCGGATATACTCACCAAAAATATTCCTCGACCTTTGTTCGATGACTTCAAATCTAAGTTAAATATGATTGGCATTTGTGCTTCAACTTGAGGGGGAGTATTAGATATATAACAACAATCAAATTCATAGTCATTATTACCTATTATTTCTTATCTATTAGCTTTAAATTTCCTAATTAAGTATTTCTTTTTTTGTTTTATCCTGCTTTATTTTTTTCCTATTTATTTTATTCGATTTTATTTATCTCCTTTGTGTCTATTGGGTTTAAATACCCCTTCTTTTATCAATAAATATGTGCTGCTCTATTCCAACTCTCAAATATATCACATAAGAAATTGCATTATTACCATTTATTAAAAGTGAAATACACCTTTTCATGCATATTGGCTTAAAGGCAGACATAAGGTAGACATGGAAATACATAAGAATTGGGTGCTATGTAAATTTCACTTTTTTCATCTTAATAAATCGGAAAAGAAAAACAAGAAGAAAGCCCATAAACGATAAAGAGATAACTGAAAACATTTTATA